>CAUYON010122298.1:0-25477 GCA_963573935.1 Arctocebus calabarensis | reverse complement strand
AAAAATAAGTAAATGGACATAGTGCATACTGAGCCACAGCCACCAGCATCAATAAGGCAGAATTAGGTGATTCGAGATGGGCGGAACACCAAACACTCTGCCTTCCCTTTCCTTCGTGTTAGCTTGACTCAGTGAGGAGCTGGGCTTCCACCTCAAGCAGTATCAACAAGGTAGAATGAGGTGGTGACCCAAGGTGAAGGTAGGTGGTACTCCATATTTCTTCTCCATTCCACTCTGTCTCACTCCACCCCTGGTGTCCATGAGCACCCCCAAATGTGTTGAACTTCCACCTCCATCTAATAGCAACAAAGCAATGAGAGTTGACCCTTTACTGACGATCTGTCACTGGTGATAGATGGCCCAGTGTGAAGCTGAGCTTACATCCCAGTCTCGCTAAAGTGAGGAGGTACAGACCGGTGCCCACGTTCTCTAAGAAAGTGGCTGAGGTTTAGCTACCCCTGTCTGTAGTGACGCAGTGTGAGACAGTACTCTGTTCTTGCTGGGGTGTTTGAAAGGGAAACAATGGAAATAAACATATGCACCCACTCTGCCCTAGAAAATATCCTGCTAAAAGAAAGATTAAATAGGATCCAGAGTCTCATAACATCTAACATGTCAATAACATATTGAGAATGCATTCATCATGCCAAGAATTCGGAAAGTCACGCCATCAGTAAGATATCAACAGACCCCAACAATCAGATAGGTCAGAAGTTAGAATGATCTTAGAACGATGTGAAAACAGCCATTATAAAAATGCATTATCAAACATATTTGACTTCTCTTCAAAAAAAATTTAAAAGCACAGAAGAGCTCAGCAAAGATGTAAAATGTATTTTAAAAATGATAAATATAGACCTGAATAATAATGGATTTGTGTTGAAGTTATTTTGTACCCCATACACACACACATACACATACAAAAGTTAAATTTTGCCACTTATTTTATCTTTTTAAGGGGCAAACCTGGTAAAATGAAGTTAATTGTCCTGACTTTTTTCTTGCTGGTGGTTGTTAATACATTTTGATAAACACACTTAATATATTTAAAATGCAGCACTTCATTACTGGTCTATTAAACCATCTTCTTCCCACATTGTCTTTCTCTCGGCATGTGGTAATTCTATACTTCCATTTACGCATGCCAAAAACCTTGCATTTATATAGATTTCACACTTTCTCCTACTTCTTCCATACACCCAATTGCTGTAGCTCTACCTTTAAAAAAACCTCTTCTCACCGTTTCTCCTTCTGTCACTTGTATTTCAGCCATCAACCTTGTTCCTACTATGCTTCAAGTATTCCTAGACAGCAAGTGTTATGTTCAGCGAGGCCTGAAGGAATTAGAGAAATTGGAAATAATTTCTGGCCCCTGAACAGCTTCTTTTGTTTCTGTAGTGTAAGACACAGACACTCGAATTCTCTGTCGGTTTCCTGGATGGAAAAGGTTGGAGAGCGTTGGTTTAAGCCATTGCAGTAACTTGTAATAGTTTAGTGTTCTAAGCTCTGCCTTCTAGCAATGTGTTTTGCACAGAGAAAATAAGTGATTAAGAAATACATCAGATAAAGTCTATATTTACTCAAACACTCCAAAAGCTTACCATCTGTGTGGCTGCTCAAAATTTGGTTTCATTGTCAACATTAATGGTGCCCCTCCACCCCAAAAACCTATGGACAGACAGACATCTGAAGGAGAAAAAAGATTTATTACTGATTCGGGATGTTTTCTGTGAAAAAGCAAGGCCACTCCCAAGGCAGTCTGAAAATGGTGTAAGAGTAAACAAGAAGACAACTGGCGTGAGCCTCTCACTGTGGTTAGACAGTAGGGCTGAGCTGAGGGTTGCTGCTTTAGGGTACGAACTTGAGTAATTTAAACTTCTCTCACTGGAGCTTTTTTATCAGCTTGCCTAAGAAGGAGGGATGAAGCTTAAAAGTTGTCAGTAGTCGGCTTGGTGCCTGTGGGTCAACGGGCTCAGGCGCCAGCCACGTACTCCTGAGCTGGCAGGTTCGAATCCAGCCCGGGTCGCCAAACAACAGTGATGACTACCACCAAAAAAAATGGCTGGGCGTTGTGGTGGGCGCCTGTAGTCCCAGTTACGAGGGAGGCTGAAGCAGGAGACTCGCTTGAGCCCAGGAATTGGAGGTTGCTGTGAGCTGTAATGCCACAGCACTCTACCCAGGGTGACAGTTTGAGGTTCTCTCTCAAAAAAAAAAAAAAAAGTTGTCAATAGTCAAAGACCGAGAACAGAGTCAGGCTCTTCATCAAGTAGGGTCAATGCACACAAACTCCAATCTCTGCGTGGCCACCAGGACCATCTCTGAACTGCTTTCAGCTCCTTTCCTCATTCCCCCCTCTGCTTCAAATACAGTACCATCCTGTCTTCCCCGCCAGTCCAAGCAAACACCCAGTACCTATGATAGAGCTTGGTAAATCTTTGTTGAGTGAAATGATACATTTATTTTCTCTAATGAATTTAAAGTCATTCAGTCCACTCATCCTTTTCTCAAACAAAATAATTTCACTACTTATAAAAATAGTTTCTACCACTTTTGTTATTAATGGCTTCTAGACCCTGAATTCCAGCCTTTTATTAAATAAAAATAGCAATGATTCTAGTTTACTTCAATATTTACTTAAATGAGATATTTTCTGAGTTTCTAAGCACTAAGCTTTTTTACTCTATACTTCTTTTCTAAGATTCAGATAATTTTTGCTTAAGTGGTCATCTATTAGATCCTTAACAATATTCATGCAGATGTAAAAAAATCTCTTCATGGCTGGGCCAAGTTCTAGCACTCTGGGAGGTCAGGGAGGGAGAATTGCTGAAAGTCAGGAGTTTGAGGTTGCTGTGAGCTAAGCTGAGGCCATAGCACTCTAACCCAAGCAACAGAGTAAGACTCTGTCTCAAAAAAAAAAAAAATTAAATCTCTTCAGATGTATGTACAAATTTTTATATAACTTTGCCTATTCTTTTTCTAGTATGCTCCTTTAGGACAGTAATTGCCCATAAACATTTTGAAAGGATGCTTTTTATCTTGTGCCCCACATTATTTCTAGTGAGGAGTGAATTTGTGCAATTAAGTGATCCATTTCTTCACTCTATCCAATGTTTCATTAAGAGATGAATAGGTGTAGGTTTCTCTTTATTTGTTTTTCATACTGATGGATTTTGAATGAGTTGTTGTTTGTTCCTTTGCTTGCTGTAAAGGTCAATGTTGTTTTCTTTGGTCTAGTATAATACTTCTCTGTCTAAAATTTTCAGTTGCTACCAGCAGGAGTGCTGAGTCTAGATCCAGAGGGAATATTGGTGTGTTAGGCTTCCATGTATTGGTTACTTAGAATACGAGGGATTTAATTCATGAGACAATGAACGCCCCATGGAAGGCCCTGGCTGTCATCTTATCTCTCTGAGCATGAAGTTTTAAGTGGATTGTGGACCAAGAGAGAGGTAACAGTTTTTGTTCTTTTCCCAGCCCCGACCTTTATGCAGTGAACATGGTTCTAGCCAGTTTCCTTATAGGAAGAAACGTACTTATAGAGTACATACCATTTCTGACTCCATCATAGACTAATTCATGTACTGCTCAGTGGGAATCTAGCAGATCAGCAAACCAAGCCCAACTACTGTTTTTGTGCTACTTTTCCAACCAGATATAGAAACACAGTGTGGCAATCTCTTTCTTATTTAATAAATATTTTTTTTAAGTATGACATACATATGAGAGCACATATGTTCACATTACAGATTCAGAAATCATCTACAAGTCAAGATATCTAAACAACTACCAACTAGATCAAGAAATAGAGTTTCACAACCAACCACCAGCCCTCATGCCTGTGTGCTTTTATTGATGTCATTGTACCCTAGAATTGGCCTTTGATAATCATGGTCAATGTTGATAACATTCTCTGGTTTTGTGATTGTATAGAATGAAATATCAAGTTTAAGGGTATTAAAAGAATGTGAATAATAATGATGTAATTGACTACTAAATGTTCAGAAAAATGCTTTTAACTTCCACCATAAAACTTCCTTTGGTTTCATTCTGTGAGATAATATAGAGCTAGGAAGATTGATTTTAGACTTATGTGCATTTCTCAGGTTAGTCTTGTCAGTCTACAATGATGCCATTTCTGTCTTCCAGATTACTATTGAAATATGTGACTTGGGACATTGCACATGTGTCTGTGTATTTTTTGAATGAAATCTAAAACTGGTAAAAATTATTTGAGTTTGACTTTTTTTTCTATGTGTACCCTAAATGGGACTCAGGAGAAGTGTCAGGTGAACTTGGCCCAAGTTTCAGGGGAACTTGCTCCCTCCCAAAGGATATAAAGAAAGGATTTATGACTCCAGGTGAAACACGTAAGAAAGCTGGTGACTGTAGATGACTTTAGCATTGGGTTTCTGGTTCATTGGGAGTCTAAAATGAAACTTGGCGATTGCAGGGGGCATGCCTCTAAAAATGAGAAAGAGGCCCTTGCAGAAACTGTGCGAAATGGTCTTTGGTCTGTGGTTGTTTATCCACATATACTGTGTCGCCAAAGACCACAGAGTTAGCTTGTTGAAAGTAGACTGTGTTTTCCTCTTGAGATTAAATGTTGTCAACAATATTTTATTAATAGTTTGGAATTCCCCATTTCCTCAATTAAAACAAATCGTGATAACATTTTGCTTTAGTCACAAGTGTGACTGAAACACTAGCCCTGAAATGGACTCAGTTGACGTTCCAATGTGCTCTCCTGTATTCCGAACAGGAAATCAAGTCATGTCTGTCTGTATATCCTTCACCACGTACATAATTCATTAAGGAATTAGAGCTCTGAGTTTTCAGAGTACTTTTTCCCCTGCAATGGAATTTTTAATATGTGAGTCTAAATCAGGGTGTGTGTTTATGATTTAAAAGTCCCCAAATTAAAGACTTTTGCAGGTGCATGTTGGCATGTGGGTGGGATCTAGACATGGACTAGATCGCATTTCAGCACCAAAGTAGAAAATGGGTGTGGAATGAATCCTCTCTCGCTCCATTAACAACGAGCCTCATAGACACCATCTGGAATTCTCATAGGTATTTTATGACTAAAATAGCAGTAGTCACTCTACCATTGACTATAGTACTTCTGGGCTAAGAACTGCAGCAAAGGCATTGAAAGAACTGTCTTCTTATTGATTAAAAAGGCACAAGTATGTTTCTCTTCCAATTTATGAACAATTATGCAAAATTATAGACATTTGCTCTACCTTCTGTTTCTAATTTAGAGCATTATAGTGCTTGATTGTCTCCTGTCATGCTGGGAAATAGAAATGAGCAATACTTACAAGCGATATCCTCCTTTGCTAGGTCCTAATACTGCTAGCCCTTCTGCACTGTCCAGGTGGCAGAGGTCCCATATAACTGAAGGGCAAGGCAACAAAATTAAAAGATGGCCAAGATACAGATTTAATGCTACACCACAGTAAAGACGATTGGTATACCATAAGATTGACTTTAAGGCAGTCCTTAGCACTATGTAGGTTTCCTACATTAGTTTTCTAAAAGGAATGGGTTTCTTTGTGTTGCTATTTTCAGATCAATTGATTTGAGTGAGATAAAATACCTGAAAAATATGAAGAAACAGCTGACATCTTCAGAAAATAATTAAATACAGAAGTCTCCTGCATGCTTGGATAACTTAATCTTATTGAGGTAAGAGTTGCTTTTATTCGAAAGGAGAAATTAGAAAGTACTTTCTCAGTCCCCTAGTAACATGTCAAGTGTACCTCATTACTGTGATGTTTGAGTTCATTTTCATGGGATCCTTCAAGAGGCAGTTCCCTTCTTCCACGAGACCCAATGACTCTGTATCTAGAGCAAATGACAAGGAGAGAAGAGCCCAGAAACTCTTACTCTCTGGCAACCAAGATCTCATTAATAAAGAAGGGTTACTGTTTTTCCTATTTGGAAATACAAACCCTACATTCCTTTGAAGATTTTTAATATTTTCGTCAAAAGAAATGGAAATATAAAAATGAGCAGGATACCTGGCGTCATTAGCCTCATGGAGTTATCATCTAGTGAAACATGCCAATGAGCAGATATGAGAGTGGATATAATGAGTTAAGTCACCAGGATGCTGAGAGAGAGTAAAAAACAGAAGTAAGAATGGTCCCTGCAGAGGCGATATCTATACAGATAATGGAAAAATGAGATGTTAGCTTTTCAAAAACTGGGCCAGATAATCTCTAGGCAGGTCAGCTTGTGTTAGAGCCCGAGGACAGGAAAGGCTGCCATTGCTTCAAGTAATTGAAAAGTACTAAGCAAGAAGTGAAACTGGACAGGAAGGCTGGGGATCAATATTCTTTTCTTTCTTCTAGTGGTTAGGATTTGTAACATAGGATACCTGAAATAAAAGGCCCATTGAATTTAGTTTATAGCAAGGGATTCTAAAGACTTTGAACTCTAAATAATTTAAACCTTATTAGACAGAGGAAAACTTTCTTTGTGAGAAGGAAACTTGTGTGTTGGGCAGAAGATCTTTTCTAATAGTACTTTCCACTTGCCTAGAGCTTTTCAGTTGGTAAATGTTTGTCATTGGTGTTCTTTCTTAGTCTACAAAATGTTTCAAACTGTGGAGGATTTAGATTTATGTTCAATTTCTCAAAAGAGGTATTAACACAATCCTTGAAAATGTAGGGAAAATGATGCCAATTACACTAAATAAAAGGTTAGGCATCTTCTATTTAATAAGGTTTCATGATTGTTGTTAACCTGATTAAAAAAAAAATCATAAAATCTAAGTGGAGGATAAAAATCTGTTTTAACTAGACACTCTCTAAACCAATACATGGAATGGCGTTCCATTTATATGAAGTTCAGGAACAGACAAAACAATAGCTTCCTCTGGTAGGGAATGGTTGATCAGAAAGAAGATGAGAGGAATATTCCAGCATGATGAAATTTTCTATATACAGAAAAAAAATAAAAACATTGCAGTTGGATCCCCGGGAGTTTTTAATTGATGATCAGATCTGAAAGTTACAAGTGTGACTAGAATGCCTTGGTCAATCAGGTGACGTGGTGTGACAGAAACAAAGAAAATCCAAACAACAAAATCACTAATTGTGACATTTCTGATTTCTACTCCTCTATGACTGTGAAGTAGTAATTATGAGAAGGTACCAAAGAAGCCACTTTTTTTAACATCCCGGTGGTTGGGATGTTGCAAAACACTTGATTAAATCTCTACTATGGTTGAAACTATGTCCCCAAAATGAAACTGTAGCCCTTAAATAGATTGGATATGTTACTGATATTGAATGCATGAACACCAACAGGCATCTAGAAATTGAAACTTGTACTTTTTTTAGCTAAAATATGTTTGATTTATCTGTGTATTGATTTATTTACATTTGTTTTCCATCACGTTAGGAGTTGTGGGAAGCACAAAATATCCTGAACCAAGAGAACTCAACAGCTTCATTAGTGAGTTTAGCTACATCTAATATGAGCCTTGAAATAATTTCCAGAAATAAAGAATAATAGGTCTCAAATATCCAGTGAAAACTTGTTAATATGAGGAATGTGATTCAGTTACTTAAGATATTTCATAGTGTATTTGAAAATTGTTATTCATTTTTATATGCCTGATCAGTACACTTTCAATTTTTCCTAATTCCTTTTTAAAACGAACTAATCTTTTTAAAAATCGCTCCTGCTGTTTAACGGTGACATATCTCACAGATATCCCACAGCTGAAACGTAAAGGAACATTTACCCATTCAACTAAAATTATAAATTAGAAGAAATTAGTCCAATCACTTCAAATCTACGTTTGGATCAAAAGTTTTTCAAATTGCATGTCTTTGTGTCTGTCTGTCTCCAGGTCCTTTGGCCTGTGTTCTGTGCCACTAGCTTTTATTCAGAAAATTTCCAAACACTGATGCTTCATTAATTATTCATTTCAGAGGCTGCAGAACTTCTAGTTCAATTCTAAACAACCAATAGAGACATGAAAGGAAGAAGTCAAACAAGACATGTTTAAAATGCTTTTAAATGTAGGTTGCAAACAAATTTGTTCCTTTAGTGTAAACCTCATAGTGCTTCATCTGAAGGCTTTTGTGGTCTCGGCTGTTCTGAAATAGCAGGAAATGTTTTAACAATTAGAATGAGCAAATTGTAAAGGGAAATATGGTAGTGCATTACCAGCCGAGTCCTTAAATAAAACATTCCTTTCCTAATGTAGTCCTGATGCTGCTCCCTCTTTTATTAGTCAGACCGCTGCATCGCCATAGGCAAAGTTCAAGCATACAGTAGCTTGATAATGACAATATGCACAGCAACAGAGCAAAAATGCAGTTGTGAAAGGAGCAAAGAAGACATTCACTGCCTTTCCCTTTAAGCATATGTTTGGGTTTTGCTTGCAAAAATCAAAACAGAGTCAATTCAATAACGTGAGTTTGTCTCCTTTACACTCAGTAAAGAGGTTCTAACTTTTCTAAATAGATATTCCTGTGTTATACCAAATTTGAGGAAAAAAAGTTAGTGCATGGATTATATCCATTTATATTTATTTCTACTTAATGAGTAGAAATAGAAGAGGTTTAGGGGAAAATATAGCTTTATTAATTTCTAGTAAAATAAAAATAAGTTTAAAGTCCTCATTTATTAATGTTAAAATAGATTAACTTTCCAAAGCTTCATCTTATTCAATACCTTAAGAATTTGTTTTCAATTAGTTTGGAGTTATATATGATATTAGATGAACAAGCTGAAGTAGTTAGACCAAAAGTTCAGTTGAAGTAAATTCACCAAAATATTGGAAGAATTTACTGTTAAAAAAAATTATACACATACATACATTTCTCTAAGCTAAGAAGAGGTTAATAACTAGAATATATAAGGAGATTAAACAACTCAATAGCAAAACCACAAATAATCTTATTTAAAAATAGGCAAAAGACATAAACAGACATTTCTCAAAAAAGGACGTACTAATGGCCAACAGTATGAAAAAATGCTCAGCATCACTAATTATCAGAGATTTAAATCAAAACCACCATGAGATATCATCTCATTTCAGTCAAATGGCTTTTATCAAAAAGAAAAAAATTACCCAGGGGGTAACAGATTCCAACAAAGATGTGGAGAAAGGGGAACCTGCATACATGTTGGTGGGAAGGTAAGTTGGTACAATCATTATAGAAAACAGTATGGAGGTCCCTTACAAAATTACATATGGAGCTACCATACGATCCAGCACTTCCACTAATGGGGATATTTCTAAAAGAAAATAAATCAATGTATCAAAGAGATCATTGCATTCCCATTATTATTTAAGCACTATTTCTAAAATAGAGGCTCAACCTAAGTGTCCATCAAGGGATAAATGAATAAAGAACATGTGGTATACATACACAGTGAAATATTACTTAGCCACAAAAAAGAATAAAATCCTGTCATTTGCAACAACGTGGATGGAACTGGAAGCTATTGTGTTAAGGGAAATAAGCCAAGCACAGAAAGGCAACTGTCACATGTTCTCACTCACCTGCAGTCGCTGAAAAAGTAGAACTTGTTATGATAGAAATGAGGTCAGTGATTCATATGTACAAATCTACAGTTTAACAGAAGAAATAAGATCTAGAATTTGCTAGAGCGGTAGGGTGAACATAGTTTACAATCATCTTGAATATTGCTAGGAGGCTAGAAGAGAAAAATTCAAAAGCTTCAGCTTAAGGAAAGGACATTTAAGGGGAAAAAAACCCTATGATGCTTTTTATTTTCACAAATTATACGAGTGTATATATTTGCATCAATTATGGTATCAATTAAAAATTAAATTTAAACTAAACTAAAGAAAAAAATCTAAGAAGTTACCTTATGTGATGTTCATAGATGTTATTTATTTAAGAATATTGTTAACTGTAGGCTAAATTTACTATGTGATTTTGACTAAGTATTAAGATCACATACAACACAGGATTGAGTTTCTGTTGAATCAAGTGTAGTAACTAATGAGAAGAGCTGTAAAGCAAATTCTTAAATTTGTATTTATTTTTGAGTATGTGTGAGTGTGCAAATGATTCAAAGTTAATAACAAGCCTGAATTCAGATATACACTGTATTTAATAGCATATCCCATTATAAAATATTTGTTAAAAATCTTGGCCCTGGGGACATACTTCATTGGTTAAATACTGTTCTTTAAAACTTCATAAAACCTTGACCTCCGTGAAGTTGTTTAACCTTATTAAGGTTCAATTCTTCAAGTTAAAAAGCTGGAATAATCGTATAATCTATTTTATTAGGTTGTATGAGATTGTTATAAAATAATGAATCTAATGCATTCACACAGTATCTGCTTTCATGTCACATTAGCTAATGTCCAGTTACTAGAACAAACAGTTAAGTACTTTCTGTGATCATTTCTCAATCTCATTCTATTCCAGTCTTCATTTTAAATTATTTTCCTAATTCATAAATGTTTAGAAATATTTTAGAAGAAAGAAAGAAAATTAAGTTATAACCAAGTAGGTTCTTTACTTAGTACCAGATTTAACAAGCAGTCAAGTAATATTCAATAGACTTTTTTGAAAACAGACAAGTTTGGTAATTTTTTGTTCATCTGATGTTCTTATAATACCAGTTGTCTGTCTGTTGCTTTGTATAATCTAATGGAGAATGTAAATCTATGAATTGTTTTTCATCATTCTAAGCAGCCTTGTTTGCTAAAACTGCAGACAACTTAGATACTTTTTCTGGATATACTTTTTCTTTGAACCCATTTATAATTATTTAAATTTGGTAAAATTTGCAGGTTAATTATTTTCCCCCTCAAGGATATTCCCCTTGCTTGCCTGCTTTTTTCCATAACACTGTTACCTTGATTGTGAGTAGCAAAAATTAAGTTGTTAAATTATATTTTATTGCTAGTTATAAATGTAATATACTACTATACTGTAATATCAACCTTTTACCTCTTTGAATCCTCACCACTTAAGCACCATTCCAGGCATAAATTTGGCATCAAATAAATTTTTGTACCAATAATAGATATGTGATTATAATAGTATATACACGATAACTCTAAATTCCAAGGCCAAGTATTAAGTTTACACAGTGTCTCAACTATTACACTCAAAATCCTAATACATTTTCAAGAGGTTAGTCATGAGCAATTTCTAACCGTGTATTATTTAAATTACTTGATTTGGAGAATGTCACACATACCTGTTCATTGTATCCAAAAGAGCCATTTTGGATCATTTGGGTGAGACAGACAGCCATTCATTAGCAGATAATCAGACACACTCTGATTCTATCCAGAATTAAAGAAACATTTAAATAGTGTCAGAGAGGAGAGAAAAACATGAAGAGTGTGTCAGAAGTTTAACAAATCTGACTCAGAGATCTCGACTTGTTCTACATGTGGAACCCATCAAGCTGACTTTAGTGGCACTTGCAAACTTCCCTTTTCTGTAACTGTTCCTCATTAAACTCAGAGGGATCGAGGATAACTTTTTCAGTAATTTATGACATTTATGTCTATTTGCAACAGTTGTAAAAATAAAGTATAACCAGGAAACATCATAAAACACTCATAAACTCTTCGAAAGGCAGTCAAAGAGCCAGACTTTCCACAGCAGTTAATGATACAAGCGTGAGCGAATTATCCATCGGCAGAGGCTGCGTGAAGTCTGTGAACTATGTGATGCATTTTAGCAAATATTTAAGGCATAAAAATAAAAACAACAGCAGTTTTGTATAAAATAAAATGTATATAAAAGAAAATTTCTCAGCATTTCTTGTCAAGCTCAAGTATGATTTTTTATAGGAGAAAAATCCATATTAATGTACTTTACATTACAGATATAGAAAATGTCTATTTTTTGTGTATTTTTTAAAAGAAAATTTCATCTTACAGGTTATAATTTGCTTACATTTTAAAAACTAATCAGCTCAGTTATTCATAGGTAGAAGGTGAATCTTTATCCTTACAGAAAAATGAACACTAATATTCTATAGATGGACAATTATAAGAAATTGCAAACATAGAAAATATATATTTATAAAATTGCTGATACATGCAGGTGTGCATATATCAGTTCAGTTTACCTTTATTATGAATAAGTTATATATTTTATAACTTTTTAAGTGAGAGCCGAAGGACTTTGGTGCTTTGAGAGTTGACATTTTCTAATTCACTACTCCATATGAAAATAATTCTAAAGTAATGCTGGCCAAAAAAAAAAAGAGAGAGAGAATGTTACTATGCAACTTATTGTACTTGCTGAATTCAATTTATTTTCTTTTTCAAGTTCCTGATATGTCTTTGTATTTATTGGAATATGTGAGACCTTTCCTTTCCAAACCATACAAGAAATGCCTTGGAGTTGGATTACAGTCATCAGACTGATCTTTTCCCCAGAAACAAAGCTGTTGAGAAGATTAAGGAGAGATGAAGTTTCACAGTTATGCTACTAGTTTGAATCATTAGACTGAAAAGGACAAAAATCGGGTCACCTTCTAGGTTCCTGTGACATCAGCAGCACAATTCTCGCTGCTACTATTGGCTGGATCTCTAGGGGATGCCTCCTGAAATTCAAATATTGCTCACGCATTAAACTCTTTTGGCACAGAGAGGCTGTCTACTTCCAGTTTGGAAAAAAAAGAGCTGGTGATAATAGGTTGGAAGAGTCACTTTCCAGACTACATTTATTCTGAAAGTTTTCCTTCCCAAGGGATTCAGAAAAAAAAAAGAAATTTTAAAGGGAAACACAAACACACTCTCATCTCTGTCTGCTAAAAATAGTAAAGCTGGTATAATAATTCTCTTAGTGAGGGAATACAATGAGATAAAAGAGTTATATTATGAACAGAGGGTCTGGGTGACGCCTGTGGCTCAAAGGAGTAGAGCGTCAGCCCCATATACTGGAGGTAACAGGTTCAAACCCGCCCTGGCCAAAAATTGCAAAAAACAAACAAAAAAATGAACAGAGGGTCTTATGTAGAATTAAATGTGAATCATGAAATAAATTTAGAGAACCGCTATACACTCCACAACTCCCCATACCCATCAAAACCCGAGTCTCTGAGCAATGTTACCTTAAGCTTAGCCTTCCTCAATATTTTAAGTTTAGCCTAAAGGTTTCTGAAAGAGGAAACAGATTGCAACCTACTCTTAATGCCAATCATTGAGTTTTGGCCAATCAAAGGGCAGCCAAACCGGGCTCAAGAAAAGGTAAACACCAAGCTGCAACCAATCCAGTTGCTTCTCTAAGCACTTTCCTTTTTCTGTCAGTAAGTCTGCCTTGACCCTGTGGCAGCATCTGAGTCCCTCAGAACCTCTTCTGGTTCCACTGCCACTGGTTTGTGATTCGTTATTTACTCAATTAAACACTGTTAATTTTTTTTTTTTTTTTTTTGAGACAGAGCCTCAAGCTGTCACCCTGGATAGAGTGCTGTGGCATCACAGCTCACAGCAACCTCCAATCCTGGGCTCAAGCGAGTCTCCTGCCTCCGCCTCCCAAGTAGCTGGGACTATAGGAGCCGGCCACAGTGCCCGGCCATTTTTTGGTTGCAGACATCATTGTTGTTTTTGGCGGGCCCAGGCTGGATTTGAACCCTCCAGCTCAGATGTACGTGGCCTACGCCTTAACCTGTTGAGCCACAGGCGCCAAGCCAAACTCTGTTAAATTTAATTTGTCTGAGGATTTTCTTTTAACAGGGCTCATCTCTGATCATCTGTCTTTGAAGATTTGAAGAGCTGAAGTGTAGAGTCAAATAAAAATAAAAAACAAATGAGAAAAGAAAAAAAAGAGAAAGCAGAGTAGTGGAGACTGAAATTTCTCAGAACTGATAAAGTAGAAGAAATAGAAAAAAATGAGAGAAGGAAGATAATGCTGGTTCCCTTTATTTCTCGAAATTTGAAGCACTGAATGTGGGAGTCACATTTCTTTCCATGATTATTTCATGACAAACATCAATACGTATGTGAAATACATATATATTTGTAAAATAAAACTATTTTTAAAGTGCATTGATTTAAAAATCAATTTCATTGAAAAAACAAAATCTTGATAAATAGCAAAAATGAATGGAAAATTAGGATGGACATAGACCAAATGTCCTCTGTAATCTTGGTTTCATTGTCCAGGCACCAGCAATGCAGAATATTGACATTACGGAATGTAAACACATCCATGACACTTACATCATTATGTCACATGCTGTTAATCACTAGCATGCTGTGAAATCTGCTAACCTGCTATAAAATACACACATTTTCTTATTTGGAAATGTTTCAACTTATTGCCTTTTTTTTTTTTTTCTAAAAATGACCTGAAATTGATGTTTTCAAGACATGGCTAAACATTCATGACATTTGTCACAGAGGACCAACGAAATCATGTATATGTGAACATTCACTTAATAACTTTCTGCTTGCATGCATGGTGTACTTTTAAATTGGTTGCAAATGAGGAGCTTTATTATAATGGATTGAGAGAGTTCTCTATTATAATTCATTAAAAACTCTGTTGAATAAAATTTAAAAAATGAAGAGAGAAGGAAGAGGTCATTAATGTTGGTTGACATTTGTCTTTTAGATTTTTTTCAGTAATGGCAGTCAGGCCACTTTCCATATCTTTACTAAGATGATAATGTAGGTGAAAATTAGGAGTAATGGTGAGATATTATATTAGCCATGAAGGTTGCTTATTTTCTGGGTTATTCTGTTTAGTTTTTTAGACTTGGTCTTGATTCTCTGTTCTTTGTAATGTAACAGTGTTCAAAAACATCATTTTGATGGATTTTGTGCTTCCCATAGCTTGATATTCAAAAGTAGATCTGATAGAACCAGAATGTTATGCTCATTTCTGGAGTCTTCCAAAATTCCTTCCTGAGATATTTATGGAAATTGTATAATATGTTTGATTCCTGGTCGAAGCCTGAGCATGAAATGAATTCTCTTCCTCCTTCTAAATCTCACCCTTATTATACCATTTCCTCTGCCTCTTTATTTACTTTGTGGAAAACTCCTGTTTTTATTCTTAAGCCTCCAAATTCTTTAACCAAATATCATGACTTAATATTGCTTGTTCTCACTCATTTGTGGGATCTAACAGCTTGATCTTATGGAATTAGAGAGTAGAATGATAAGCCGGGGGCTGGGAAGGTATATTGAGAAAAGAGAAGAGAGGTTAATGGATGCAACATAAAGTTAGATAGAAGGAATAAATTCTAATGTTTAATAAAGTAGGGTAACTAGTTAACAGCAATGTACTGAATATGTCAAAAAAGCTGGAAGGGAGAACTTGAAATGTTTCCAACACATAGAAATGATAGTCAGGATGATTGATATCCTAATACGCTGACTTAATCATTACACATTGTATACTTGTAACATCACACATACCTCATCAATATGTACAAATGTTATGTATCAGTTAAAAAATCATGAATCATATCTTCTTTGAAATCTTCTCTAGGTTTCCTAGCCAGAGTATTCCCTCTTTCCTTCATATTCTTATAGCACTTTTTACATAACTAAAGCATTTATTACACTGTATAATTCTATGTCTGGGTCTATAGCTAATCCTTGGGTATCTCCGCTGGAATGGACAGCATATTATACATCTTCATTTAATATTTTTTAAGCATGTGGAGTCCTATCCTTAAAAGGAATTAAGGAAATGCATTTTCGTTTCCCATTTTAGTAATGATAAAAGTCATTTAATTTCCCAAAAACTATGTATTAAGACTTCAGTAATAAAAATGCAGAGAGATAAGTTTTTTTTGTTTTTTTTTTTAAATATTATTTTATGTAGAGTGGGATAGCGGAAATGAATTAGGTTATGCCACAGACTTTCAATTTTTTTTTTTTCAAAAGTTCTTTACCTATGAACTTGGGTCATGGTATAAATGAGAAGCAAGCCAGTCTTGTATTTACCACATCATCTAAAATCTTCTTTTATGATTACTTTTGTGAGGAGGGAGATTGATAATGAAAAGGCCCAGGAGACCACATCACTGTATCTTGACAGAAAAGTGGGGATTGTTTCAAATATAGCTTTTGGGGAAGACAATCTTCAGGAGGCAGGTTTTCTGTTGTTCATTCCCTGGGGTCTAAATCTGCCATATGATGACTCAGTTCACACGAGAGACCCTGCTATTCAGGTAGATGGCACTCATCCTGTGACAGTGAGGACAGAAAGAAAAATACACAAGCCATTTCAGCCCATGTTTGAAACCTGTATTTCAATTCCAATCAAAGGAAAATTCTGCAATATTTTCTTGAAAGAAAATTTATGAAGCACCTTACCTCGTCAAACTATTTTAAATGAACTAAAGGCAACCAAAGGCACACTAAAGTTATAAATTGTGCATAAAGATATAAACAGCATAAATCTACAGAAATCTAAAAATTTAATAATTATTCACTTTGTTTAGTTCTGCCATTTTGAAACATTTTATAGCAAAATGTAGGGTCCATGAAGAATAAAATATACAAATCTCTCTTTTTTTTTTTTTTTTGAGACAGAGTCTCACTATGTCGCCCTCAGTAGAGAGCTGTGCCGTCACAGCTCACAGCAACTTCAAACTCTTGGGCTTAAGCAATTCTCTTGTCTCAGCCTCCCCAGTAGGTTGGACTACAGGTGCCCGCCTCAACACTGGCTATTTTTTGTTGCAGTTGTTCAGCTGGTCCATGCTGGGTTCGAATCCGCCAGCCTTGGCGTATGTGACTGGCACGGTAACCACTGTGCTGTGGGTGCTGAGCCATAAATTTCTTTTTTAAAGTCTGACCTGAGGGTGTAAATTAGAGTGCTCTTTATAGGAGTCGATATTAATCTTTCCAATAGGATAAATGGAATTCATGTTCTTTTTATAGTCTAATTTAAAAACATTGATGGGGAAACTGAGCACCAATAGCAGTGATAAGTTGAAAATTAAATTAATGGAAAAAGCTGTATTTAGAGAATTTCATTTTATAGAATGAAAAGATGATTAAAAAACAAATAAGGGACATAAAAGGAGGGATATGTTATACTGGTTCCACATTAATTAGAAAATCAGAGATAGAACACTTTTAAAATTAAAATAAGTCATATTTAAACAGGATTTGTGTAACAAAGTTTCCTGGCTAAAAATTACACAACCTCCTTTCAGATTAATGGTGTTTAAAATATGCCAAAGTAATACAGTTATGTGGTTTTTCTTCCCTTTACAGTTATGCATGTGGCCTGATTCACCAATACCCCCACACAATTCTGTAAATACTACAGACCCTGATCTAATGTTTGAAAGACTAAACTTTCTATTAGTTTCTAGAACCAGACCAATGATATTAAGGGGAGTTTTGCCTTAGAAGTTTCAAGTCAATAATTGCTTAGTACCCTGCTCATTCCATGGAAAGCCTTACCTCACTGACGAGATAGAACTTACTAAGAGTTTAAACTTTCATCAAACATCTTGTTAGCACATACTAGTCATTCGCAACTGGAACTTTTATTTGATCCTTATTAATAAGAAAGGGCTAAGAACATTTAATTCAGTAAAAACAATCCTCTTCCATCTGGAAAGCAAATCAAGTTAGATAGATGGTGATCTAAAAGAAAATTAGTTAATGCCAGAGGTGGTGGGTTCAAACCCAGCCCTGGCCAAAAAAAAAAAGAAAGAAAATTAGTTAGAAATTTAAATTAGAAAAAATAAGTTAAAAGAATTAGGAAATTTTAATTTTGCTTCATGTTAATCTCTCTTGCTTTTTTAAAAAAATTATATTTGGCTTGGTGTAATGGCTCATGCCTATAAATCCTAGGATTCTTGGGAGGCCGAGAAAGGAGGATTGCTTGAGCAAGGAGTTTGAAACCAGCCTGAGCAAGAACAAGACATCATCTCTCTACTAATAACCAAAAGAATAGCTATGCATTATGGCAGTTGCCTGTAGCTCCAGCTACTTGGAAGGCTGCGGGAGGAGGGTGACTTAAGGCCTGGGATTTGAGGTTGCTATGAGCTAGGCTGACACCACTGCACTCTAGTCTGGGACAACAGAGTGAAACTAGGTCTCTAAAAAACTAAAAATTATAAAAAAAGATATTCAATACTTAAGGACTTTTGACAGTGATAGTTTCTGAGACAGGAAAGGACAACATCTGTGAAACAGTGAATTAAAATGCTACTGAGGTTTTAGAAGGGGTAGTTTTAGAAAACAGCACATTGAGTTAGAAAAATAATTACTTAAGTCTCAGCACCCATAGCACAGTGGTTACAGTTCCAGCCACACATGCCGAAGTTGGTGGGTTCGAACCCGGCCTGGGCTGGCTAACCAACAATGACAACCAGAACAAAAATTAGTTGTGATGGGCAACTGTAGTCCCAGCTACTTGGGAGGCTGAGGCAAGAGAATTGCCTAAGCCCAGGAGTTGGAGGTTGCTGTGAGCTGTGACACCACAGCACTCTACCAAGGGCAACATAGTGAGACTGTCTCAAAAAAAAAAAAATTGGGAAGAAAATATAATTTCATACTGTTAGACTTGGTTGGTGCAATGTAGACCTTTAAGTAGTATGCAAAACCATGTGACTTTCCTGAAGCAGGAAATAGAGTTTCACTTTATCCAAATTGAGTAGCAACAAAGAATTTCAATTTATTTTTGGTTATTGGTATTATATACTTTCACTGAATATGAATATGTGGATTAATTCTTGAAGCAAAGTAAAAATAAAGAAATTAAGTAATTAAAATAATATATAAAGAGTCATTAAATAAAAAATAAGTGTAAAAAGGATGGATTCCCATTTGAAGTAAAAAAAACAACTAGTTTACCTTTGCTTTGCTAATTTATCATTAGATATTTTGTCCTCTAAAAAACAGTGTACCTCTAATCTTCTTCCAGTTGAACTGGTCTAATAAGTCACTCATATTAAATTAACAGATGATGAATTCCCATTGCTATCATGATCAATTGTTATTTTGAAGTTATATTTTCCAGTTTAGTTACTGATACTGTGTAAGGATTGTGAAAGTATGAGTCACTGGAGTTGTGTAAGCATATAAACAATCAAGTCTTGCTCAATTAAATCTCCAAAATAAATTATGATTGTGCATTCAGGGAAATAATTGCTTAATGAGTCTTAGCTGGTTTGTACACCCTTTACTAGTTTTTCTCTGCTGATATAAATAGATACATTACATCCACATGTCCAAGTATTTTTTACTCTTTACCTTTTAGGGAAGAGTGCTTGTTAAATATATCATGCACTAAATTTTATAAACTTGTATGGCAGATATATTACCAATACCTTTGTGGTGAATAAATGTTCTACTGATCAAATGTAAAAATTCACAGCTGCTTCTCCATAGCTCCCAGATTTCTCATATTTTCCTGTCATTACTAACTCTAATTGTTTGCACATTAGCTTTTAATATAAAACTTAGCCAGATACAGCAAAGTAAGATTTAATAATAATGATTTGGTTTATAGTCTTCAAGAACCAGGAGGCTCAATGGCAGTCACATTCCCCAAATTGTGTCAATGTGGGTCCCGGGGATGACCGAAGGATGAGTGGCACATTGACGGAGATCTGGACAACAATGACATTTTATGTCTGTAATGGCTTACAATTCTCAGAGCACTTTTCCAAAATTATCTCATGATATCCTGAAAATAACTCTAGGAAATAGGCAGTCTAGACATTATTTCTTTATCTTCTCTCCTTTATAGAAGAGTAATTTTGGGAACATGGAATCTGTGTTACTTAACCAAACACAAAGGGTTAGCAGAAAGCACAAGTGGGGTAAAAACTTTTATTTCATTGGGAATAGCCACTGTTCCCTTCACACACATACCTAGAGCCACTATGGCCCAAACATTACTTTACAGATACAGCAAGGCCCAAACCATCGTTTCTTTTAGAGCTTTATATTCTAGTGGAGAAGATATACTGTGAACAAGTTCAGAATATAATGCATATTCACATTTCTGATAATAAATATTGTAAAAATTCAAAAAAAATAATGAAGTGGATGATGACAGTGGCAGTGATTACTGTTATTGGTAGAATGGTCAGGGAGAAGTTCTCTGATGAAGTTATAAAGAATGAATAAGTTGATGTGAAAACTTCTAGGAAGACCTTTCTTGGTGAAGGAGAACAGCATTCTTATTGAGAATAGCACTCTTATTGGGTAGGGGTATTTTTGATATGTGTTGGATAACGTGGCCTCAGCGTGCAGAGAATGAGAAAAGGAAGTAAAGGCAAGGACAGAGGTCAGCAGGCAGGTGATCCTGAGAAGGAGCTCAGATTTTATTATCAATTGCATTTGGAAATCACTGCATGGTTTCAGCAGGTAAGGGTTAGAGATCCTTTTGACTGCTGCGTAATTGTTTTTCTTTATAACATTATCTTCCTGTGATTTTATAAAGCCAAAACTAATTATAAAATCTCTTTTATCAGGGAACAATATGGTGTTTAGAATCAGCTCCATATTTAAAACGTGGCTGCACCTTTGAATGCAATGTAATGCTCTGGATTCCTAGACAGATTATGACTATCTTGGAGAAATGTTATAATACACAGATATAACGTGTGTACCAGGAAAAAGTATTTTTTAAATGAAATACCATTATTAGTTTAGAAAAAAATATGTTAAAATTAGATCTCACCAGTTAAACACAATCCTTACTTCCCAAATCCAAAATTATACATTGTTTGAATAACCTGGACATTTTTTTTTTTTTTTTGAGACAGAGTCTCATTTTTTCACCTTCCGTAGAACGCCATAGCATCATAGCTCACAGTTACCTCAGGCTCCTGGGCTCAAGTGATTCTCTTGCCTCAGTCTCCTGAGTAGCTGTGATTACAGGCACCTGCCACAATCCCGGGCTGTATTTAGAAATGGAGTTCTCACCCTGGCTTAGGCTGGTCTCAAACTCATGAGCTCAGGTGATCTGCCTGCCTTGGCCTCCCAGAGTGCTGGGATTACAGGAGTGAACCACGCACCTGGACTTGAATATCTATTTTTTAAGTAGTTATTTTAAAATATAGAGGAGCAAAGAATAAGCTATATAAACTTGCCTTTATATTTTGGTCTTTTTATTTTAAATAAAGTGGGAAATCTTGGGCTGCAGGAAACACATAATTAAACCAGATGGAGATAGCATACATTCAAAAATGTTATATATTTCTGGAAAAACAGAAATATATAACACATACTTGTTATGCAAATTCTCCAAGAGATAATGCTGCCTTTGTTTATTTAGATTGTCAGTAGATTTAGTTTTAAACCTATACACAACTGGATTTTTTAAAAGATAGTTAATAAATATCCAGTAAGAGATGACAGTAATGAGAGGTGACATTTATAAAAGGCTATAGCAGATAATGGTATAATTTTGGTATAACATAAAATTAAGTTTTTCACAATTTTTAAATGCCATTGAGTTTTCCAAACTTTATCCATAATTCTTCGTAAAGATGTTGCTTCACTTCCTGTGAGTTTCCTCTCTTATGTAAAATGTAAAAATAATCTTCAGGGGAAAAATAAATTCCCCAAAGTCAGCAGTAGCAAAGACAAATATTTTGAAATACACACACCGTTCTCATTGAGCTAACGTTTTTATAGACATGCAGCATTATATTGGTAAGTAAGGAGAAATAATATTTTTATGAGTGCAAGTATTTATGAGCCCAGATGAAGCTAAAGTCCATAGAAAGAGTCATTAGTCAAAAAAAAAAAAAATCTTAGACATTTACAAAACAAGATAACTTCATTGTGTGTAACATATTTCACATAAACTGCATTCCAAAAATGTTTTACACAGTTAAATTATATAAGGCCTTGGATAGTACATGTAAATTATGGGCTATAAATTACAGAAGTATGTAAATACATTGCATTGTGGCTAAATTAAACATTTAATCA
Source organism: Arctocebus calabarensis (assembly GCA_963573935.1). NCBI lineage: Eukaryota > Metazoa > Chordata > Mammalia > Primates > Lorisidae > Arctocebus > Arctocebus calabarensis. Next base: position 3,579 of record CAUYON010122298.1, on the reverse strand, counting down.
TAAAGCCACAAGCTAAGGAAGAGGCAAAATAAGCAAAAATAGGAAGTATCAAGAAATCATTTCCTATAAGATCTGTAGTCAGAGAAAGGGATAAGAGAAAGTCCAAAGATAGCAAACTGTGGATATATGACTGAAAAAAATCATAATTAAAAAAGGAAACAATAATAATAAATCTTGAAAGTCAACTGTATTGGACAATTCTGGGCCATTGGCTTGTACGTGATCATAGCCAGTCAGTTTCAAATATACAGCATAACAAATACCAAAAGAGAAAATCTCAGAAATTAGATCTTCAACTTTTGGGGACCAGAAATTCAAACTGGGCTTTAAATAAATCTAAGGACCCTTTGGACTCTGGAGGAGGGGGCTGGGAGGTCCCTGTGGGGTGAAGAGAATGTGGACAGTAGGAAATGAATAGTTCTACAGTAGATGGTAAGTCAGCATGAGACGAAAAGCTTGGAGCCAGGGACTAAAATGAAACTCTCAAGCCTTGTGGACTGAAGCTGGAAAGAAGGGCTATAAATCAGGTTTTAGTTTTAAATTACTTGAGAGTCTAGGAAAATCGTGAGATGAAATCATGAACTGATGAAAAAAATGGATACAAATAATTCACTAGTCATGTAACTGGATCTCTGATACCGTCCGTATCACCTTTTGAGTAGGCAATGATGGTCATTGGATGTGTTTACACAAAGTTAAAAGGGAAAGGTAGCAGGTTAACCTGTAGCACTGAAAGACGAATTTAAGGTAGCATATTCATGGGGGCCTCTTCTGGTCAGTAATATGTCAAAAAACGGAAAAGAAGAAAACCAACCACGACAACAAAAAAGAGATACCAATCAAAATTATACATTACATTCAATAGTACTGTAAAATTAAAACTGTCTGATAAGGTCCATGAGAAAGAAGACACAGTGACACAGTGCGTCAACATCCAAGATAAGTTTCTGAAGTCTCTTTAGTTATATAAAGGAAATTTTAGAATTAACTACGTAGTGAAAACATTGTCATACCACTAAGATTATTGAACTATAATCTATCTCCTTCAAACCAGACATTGGAGAAGGATAGATACCAAGAACTTTATTAATTCAATCAAAGTTATAAAAAGGAACAGGGGTTTAAGACCAACCTGAGTAAAAGTGATAGCCTGTCTCTACATTAAAAAAAAAAATATATATATATATATATATATACACACACATATATAAAAGCTGGGTATTGTGACTGGATCCTATAGTCCCAGCTACTCAGGAGGCTGAGGCAGGAGGATCACTTGAACCCAGGAATTAGAGGTTGCTGTGAGCCAGGATGGCACCACAACACAGTATCCTGGGCAATGCAGTAAAACTCTGTCTCAAAAAAAAAAAAAAAAAAAGCATTGAAAAGTTTAAACATAAAGTATCACAAGAATGGAAAAGCAAATATCCAATGTACTCTACACTAATATGAAGCCAGTACATGATCTAATACATGCCTGCATAAGAGAAAAACTCAATTCAATTTAGGGGGAGGTGGAATGAGAGAGGGGTAAAGAGGGGGGAGGGCATGCGTGTGCTCTCACTCCATGGACCACTGTAAGGGTATATGGCACATCTTTTGGGTTCCAGACATAGCTACAAGAGGGATTGTACCTAACATAGACAAATATTGTAACCTAGTTGTTTGTACTCTCACATTAACCTGAAATTTTAAAAAATAATAATAATAAGTTGAAAAATGTTTTTAAAGGGTCTGGAGAGAAAAATCAAAGAAAATATAGGGCATAAAGAAAATAATGTGGTGCATGCCATACACAAAAATAAATAATTAAATTTTCACATTAAAAATGTTATCAGATTAGACTAGGAACACTTCCAGCAATACAGAATCAGTTACATTCTGCTTAGAGGCACATAGAAATAAACACAATAGGTAAGGTGATAACATACCTGTGAAAGCCCTCATGTCATGTAAACCTTGATAGATGAAAAAATAATAGGTAAAGCTATATTAATTCCAGATAAAATGTACCTAGTAGTGAAAGTATTAGTAAGGATGGCACTGGGCACTACAGAACATTAAAAGAAAATGCACAAATGGCTCCTTAAGGAGACATAAAAATGACAAAGTATTAATCACTTCACATTATTGCCTTTACGTATGAGGTAAACAAAAAAAAAATTTTAAGAAGCAGTTAGGAAATCAGCAATGATGTGGATATTTTTAATTAAATATCCAGAAATAAGCTATGAAAAGTAGACAATAAACATGGAGAAAATTTTGACAAAAACCATAGCACACTTAAAATTAATAACTATTTACAATAATATTTATTTAATAATTTACTATTAATTATTTGAAATTAATAACTTTTCCCTAGAGGGTGAAAAGCCCCAAATCTTATATTTGTTTATTTTCACTTAGAATGTAAGTGTCAACATTCAGTGTTCCTCTCTTACCTGTAGTTTTCCTTTCTGTGACTTCAGTTACCCATGGTCCACTGAGGTCTAAAAAGATTAAATGGAATGTTCCAGAAATAAAGAATTCATAGGTTTTAAATCTTAGTTAACATTGTTAAGAACAAATCATCTATCTATGAAATTGTGAAAAGGAGAGGGAGATTCATGCTAGTCTTACTGTGGCAGGTCAAACAGCAAAACTTACAGTCATAGTGCACAATGACTTAGGATGGAAAAAGACTTAAAAGTGGGGAGGACAAGAACAGAAAGGGTTGAAAACCTGCCACCTTCAGGAAACCCGTGGCCTTCCTAGTCCTTGACAGTGGCCTTTTGACTGAATCCAAATTTCACATAATAGATCCTTTCACTAAAAGGGGTGCAACAGAGAAAGATGAAGCTTTTCTTGTTTCCTTTGGTGCTTAAAAAAGATGGATCTTGAGAGGAGGAGCCAAGATGGTGGCCGAGTAACAGCTTCCTTGCAACTGGGCTCAGTGAGACTGGGGAGAGAAGACTTCAGGCATCTCTGGCTGACAAGATCTGCCCAGAAACATTCCTTTGGGGACACAGGGAGACAGCGTGAGACTTCTGGACCCCCTGAGGAAGGCAAAAGCAGTGGAGATCTGGCAAGTGGTTGCGTGTGTTTGTTTGGTCTAATCCTGCCGGCAGCTGTGACTACAGCACCAGTGAAATTGCAAACTGGAAAGGCCTTACCTGTGAACTGTTTGGGTTTCTTTTGGACTTGGCACTTGGTTGAACTACCTTGAGAGAACTGGGGCAAGAGTGTGGAAGCATTTGAGTGTTGTCTGGGGCTCTAGACTGAGCCACCGAGCCAGAAAGAGCTACCAGTGTTTGGTTGTGGGCTGTGGGGAGCCATCGTAGGTAAGCTCCGCCCTCAGGGTCGCAGAACAACCATCAGGCGGGAGCGAGTAATCTAGTGACTGAGCAGCCTAAATGCGGGGACTGAGACGCCTTGCAGCCTTAGCCCTCGGGGCATTGGGTGAGCCCAGTTTCGGCACAGTGGGTAAGTGAATAGCCCCTTAAGGAGTGACCCCAGCCACAAGCACTTTCCTGGGAAAGCTTCTGCTTAGCCCAAGTTTGCGATTTAAAGTGCCTTCTAAACAGGCTGAGGAGGATTTAA
>CAUYON010122297.1:0-20067 GCA_963573935.1 Arctocebus calabarensis | reverse complement strand
TGTAGAGACAGAGTCTCACTTTATCGCCCTGGGTAGAGTGCCGTGGCGTCACACTGCTCACAGCAACCTCCAGCTCTTGGGCTTAAGCGATTCTCTTGCCTCAGCCTCCCTAGTAGCTGGGACCACAGGCACCCGCCACAGTGCCCGGCTGTTTTTTTGTTTTGCAGTTCGGCCGAGGCCGGGCTTGAACCCGCCACCTTCGGTATATGGGGCCGGCGCCCTGCTCGCTGAGCCACAGGAGCCGCCCAAGTGTGCTATTTTTTGTTAATGTTTTTGCCCAACCTGGCTTTTCTCTTTCTCTTTCTCTGGTTCTCTGTTGTGGATGTCTCTGTCTTTCTACACAGACACACACACTTAAAAATTTTTTGCTGAACCATTTGAGTTATTAATTGTTGTAGAGATTGTGATGCTTTAGTCCTGAATATTTCAACATGCCTCTCTCAGGCACAGATGTTCTGCGACGTAACCTGTAATACTGTTATCACCAAGAAATATCATCAGATCTATAGATAATATTTGAATACGCATTCAGATCTCACTGGTTATTCTAATACATATTCTAATTATTCTTTTATAGCTCCTCACCCAAACCAAGATCAGTCAACAGTTATTTGTTATATTTTATCTCTTTTGTTTCCTTTAATCTAGGATAGTCATCCCCCACTTGTTTTGGTCATTTATAGCACTGATCTCTTGGAAGATATCTTTGTCTTGTAGAATGTAGCATAGTCTGGATTTGTCATTATTTGGCAAAAGCATGTTTGGCACAAATGCCACAGAGCAGCTGTATAGATATGTGATGTTTGCTTGCTGTGTGATTGACTATGCCAAGTATCACTGGAAGGAAGTGGCCTGACAGAGCCCGTCATTGTAAGGATACTTCCAGTAAATGGCAGGTAATCTGTGAGGTGGTAACTGAAGCCTGAGAGTATCCTGTTCTACATTACCTTTTTTCCTAATGGTTTTGGCATCCATTGAATGATCATTGACAGAATCAGATATTTCCTTGTGATTGCAAAGTAAGATTTTCTTCTACCGTTTCTTTGATGTTTGTTAGCTGGCATCCTTTATAAAGAAGAACTTCCCTTTATCCTTTCTTTCATGAATATCTATGGGTTTATGGTTTCTTTTTTTATTCACCGTGTCAATATTTGTCAACATCATTCTTTTTTTTTTTTTTTTGAGACAGAATCTCTCTCTATGTCATCCTCTGTAGAGTGCAATGATGTCACAGCTCACAGCAACCTCAAACTCTTGGGCTTAAGTGATTCTCTTACCTCAGCCTCTCAAGTAGCTGGGACCACAGGTGCCCGCCATAGTGCCTGGCTATTTTTGTTGATGTTGTTGTTGCAGTTGTCATTGTTGCTTTACTGGCCCAGGGCCGGTTCAAACCCTCTAGGTTGGGTGTATGTGGCCGGTGCCCTACCCACTGAGCTACGGGCACTGCCATCATCATTCTTTTTTGTTGTTCAACCCACCCTGTGTTTCACGAGTAGGAGCCCCTTCAAGACAACTCCTATGCCCTTTTGTCATTAATATTAATTTTTAAGCACTCTCTTGCTTTCTGGCGTAGTAAGATGTTCTCGACTTCTCTTGTAACTTTCTTTGACCTAAACCTACTACGTATTTGAAATCAAGATCTGGGTACTAGGGCTTTTCCTTAAAAATGCACTTTTTTTTTTTTTGAGACAGCGCCTCAAGCTGTCACCCTGGGTAGAGTGCCATAGCATCACAGCTCACAGCAACCTCCAATTCCTGGGCTCAAGCGAGTCTCCTGCCTCCACCTCCCAAGTAGCTGGGACTACAGGTGCCCACCAAAACACCTGGCCATTTTTGGGTTGCAGCCGTCATTATTGTTTGGCGGGCCTGGGCTGGATTCGAAACCGCCAGCCCAGGCACCAAGCCAAAATGCACATATTTTATAAAAAGTTAAGTCATTAGTCATTTGTTTTAAATCCCTCTCCTCCCAAGATGAATCCCATGGTGGCATTGAGAATTTAGATGTTGGAAGGTAAGAACCCATTTAGGATGCCTCCGTCCAGAGGGAAGGTCTTTGGGGTCTGGACCAGAGATGGCAGAGGAATGCAGAAAGGGAAATGAGATGGTGTTAAAAACCAATTTAGATTACATTGGAATTCTGCCCCGGAACTGACTAGAGAGCCTGAGAAAATACTTATGGCTTGTTTTCCAGGTAGACTCTGAAGATTGGTTGCTTTTTTTTTTGTATCTGGTAATGGCAAGGGAATGTATTCCCCTGAGCTATACATATGCTAATTCTTAACGCATTTTAAGAAAGCTAGTTTCCATGCCGAGTTCCTAAGTGCTCTGTATTTTCAGAGTCAGTGTGAGGCCTGTATCCAGGGATGCCTATTTCACTGTCTCTTTTCAACATTAAAATTCATAGCTTTTTATTTTGAAAACTTACAGTTAGATATAGTCTCTGAATCTGTTTGCTGATTATACTGTTTGGTTGTTAATTATTAAAGGTGCATATGTGCAGCATTTTAGGCAGTAACATGTGAGACCCAGAAACCAAGAATTTCAAAATTATTTTCCAGAGTAATCGGCATGCATTTGATATTATGATTGAGTCTCTGAGGAGGATCTCGACTGAAAACTGAGTGGTTTTTCTGGAGTTCAGTATCTCTTCATGATTTTTTTCTATATCATAGCATGATTAGCATGTTTATTTTGCCTTTGCTGTTCATTAAAGTAAAACATGAAGCCTGTGATTTGGTAGGAAATCTTTGAAAATGCTTAAAAATAGAAAAGCAAATTTGAAACATAACTGTTTTGTTTTTGTTTTTCATTACATCAGCATTTTTTGAAAAACAAATACAACAACATTAAAAAAACACAACAGAGACTGCTTGCTGTATCTGTGCGTTGCATAGATGGTTATTATTCAGATGCGTTTAGTGAATGTTAAAGATCTTTTATAATTTTGTGAAACCAAACCACCCACTCGTACACACACGCGTAACCACTGACTTTGCATCCCCAGCACATTCCTGAGAATGGAGTCATATTAAATAAAGTGGCTGCCCTAAACCAAGTACTTATTGGCTGTGCAGGTATGCTAAGAAAGCTGAACAGAAAATGAAAAGAGTCACATCATTTAAATGTGCTGCTAGCTCAGCATAGGGGAGTGAACTCAAGTGTCTAGGGGCCGAGTTGTCCCAAATCAACCCTTGATCCTTATATACCCTCAACATTCATTTCTTATGTAATGTCAGTGTGTGGGATTAAACTCATGGCTAAAGAGTCACTGTTTTTGGTAAATGGATTACTTTCAAAGTCAAGTTTTGTTAAACAGCGTAAATGCTCACCAACCCAGGAATGGATTAACAAGCTATGGTGTATGTACACCGTGGAATACTATTCAGCCATTAAAAAAGATGAAGACTTCACATCTTTTGTATTAACCTGGATGGAAGTAGAATACATTCTTCTTTTTTTTGAGACAGAGCCTCAAGCTGTCACCCTGGATAGAGTGCTCTGGCATCACAGCTCACAGCAACCTCCAATTCCTGGGCTCAAGCAAGTCTTCTGCCTCCGCCTCCCAAGTAGCTGGGACTACAGGCTTCCACCACAACGCCTGGCCCTTTTTTGGTTGCAGCCTTCATTGTTGTTTGGCGGGCCCCGGCTGGATTTGAACCCGCCAGCTCAGGTGTACATGGCTGGCGCCTTAGCCCGCTGAGCCACAGGCGCCAAGCCAGAATACATTCTTCTTATTAAAGCATCACAAGAATGGAGAAGCAAGTATCCAGTGTACTCAATTCTGATATGAGGACAACTGATGCTAGTCATGATGGGAGGTGGGGGGCGGGGGGAGCAGGGAAAAGGAAGGAGGGAGGTGGGGGGGGTCACAGTGTGTGACACACCTTTGCTGGTGGGACACAATTATAACAGGGACTTTCCCTAACAAATGGAATCAGTGTAATATGGTTCTTTGAACCCTCGATGAATCCCCAACAATAAAAATAATAATAATAATGAAAAGTCAAGTTTTGTTGTTGGGAGAATTTTAATATAACTGAGTTCTTTTGGAGGTTATAAAGATCATCAGCCTTTCTTTGCTTACTTTCTATTTAAAACTCTCTGGATTAGAAGTTCATCCCCATGCCTGAATCCATCCCGCCTTGTATTTGTTTAATCTTGATCTTGTTTGAAAGGAGCTTTATATAGAACACAATTTCCTTATTCAGAATGAAATTTCTTTCAGACATTAAGACTGCTTGGATACAATTATATAATTAAAAATCTTTCATCCGGATTTTACTAAATCCATGACTGTTTTTGCCATGTAAAGAAAATTATATTTTGGCCTCACTGATAGGTTTAAATCCTTTAAACATGCTAGTATTTGTCCTTGAATTATGAGATAGAAAGTACTTTTCAAAAGTTTGACCACGTGATTGGACTGATCAGGACTTGTGGTTGGTGAGACTTCTGGTGTTCCTTGCTCCTAGACCTTTGTTCTACTGGCTGGATTCACATGTGAAATTAAAGTGGGGGTAAAAAGAGAATTTTCCTACTAAGTGCAAAATGTAAAGAAAGTAAAAATTATTGTTTTGATTCACCTGTCTGTAATTAGAAGCTTTTGAAATGTTGGCATTCTTTTCTTGATCTTTTTTTTTTACATGTAGATACTTTTAAACAAAACTGGGATGATACTGAGCATATATCACCATACTCTTTTTTTTTTTGCAGTTTTTGGCCAGGGCTAGGTCTGAACCCGCCACCTCTGGCATTATGAGGCTAGCGCCCTACTCCTTTGAGCCACAGGTGCCGCCTTCTTAAACATAATGACAAAATATGAAAACCTCAGTTTAACCCCTTATAACTAAATCACAGGCATCCTTATAAACTTTAGCTGTGGTACAGCCAGTTCTGCTAAAATAGAATGTATTTATTCCTTAAAACTACCATATTATGGCAAATCATGTAGAAAACCCATAGTGCTTATGAGAAAAATGGGACTAAGGACACAATAGTCAAGAAACTATCGGTGACACATTAGGAAGAGATGAGAACAGAATAAAAATAATTGCATAATTTTTTTAAACATACTAAAAATAGATAAATAGTACAATAACTATGGCAGTTTACCTTGAAAAAAATCTTGACATTTGCTTTGGAAGGGCTGCTGCTTACATTACTGGGACGAGGTGCAAGATGGGTGACCTGGAAGCTGGCAGACCCCTAGTTGGGGACGGGTGTGGCTCATAGCACTCCAGAGGACACCGAGGTGCTGCTTCGTATCTGAGGGATGGACCGTGCGCGTCCTTGGCAGCTGGGTTCAGCTGGGTGCAGTCCCCTGTGATTACCTAGTTCTCACAATGAAATCATGTATAAACAAACACAGAATTCGAGTTACATTCAAATTGTTCTGTTGGGATAAACAGGAGTGTTTTAGCAGAACTGAATGTACTGTGATATACAGCAATGTCCGGGAAGATTTAGAAAGCATTTATAAACTGAAACGTGGAGTTCTGGGCAGTGCCTGAGGCTCAGTGAGTAGGGCACAGGCCCCATATACCAAGGGTGGCAGGTTCAAACCCGGCCCTGGCCAAACTGCAACAAAAAATAGCCGGGCGTTGTGGCAGGTACCTGTAGTCCCAGCTACTTGGGAGGTTGAGGCAAGAGAATTGCTTAAGCCCAGGAGCTGGAGGTTGTTGTGAGCCTTGACGCCCTGGCACTCTACTGAGGGTGACAAAGTGAGACTGTGTCTCAAAAAGAAAAAAGAAATATGGAATTCTGCTTGTCCCTGCCCTAAGTAGGGTTAATACGTATAAAACACGAATAAGAAGGCACACAATATGAATGCTGTAGATGACAGCGGTGACAACAGTTAATGATGCTGACTGGCCTTTGTTGGGTTCTGTGTGCTTTCTAGTTATGACACCTTGCTGTGATGGTGCCTCTATAAGTGGACTGATTTCTCAGTCTTGTGGAGCTTGTCATGTTTCTTAGAATTACTTCTAACGTAAAGTCCATAATGGGAGAAGACAAGGGGTGGGGTTTTTACGTCACAACATTAGATTATAGGTCACCCGTGGGATCTGTTTCACCTCGTGTTATTAATGAGTTATTACCTGTATATCCATTGGCAGGATTGTTGGCGAGGTAATGTATGTTTTAAGTGAGATTATTAATCATGCAGAATTTTCAGGTTTTGTGTTTTATTAGGAAAGGAAAAAATGAACACAACTATGAAGTGTGCTTAAATTAATACATTTGAGGAATGTTTAAAAATGGTTGATAATTTTCTTTAAAAATTGTTTATGGTTTACTTCTATTTATAAGCACTTTGGGTTTATGAGATGAGCTCCTCATAGAAAGGGGGGCTGGCAAGTGTGATTTTGGAAGACCTTACCTCCCAAGTATAATTAGAAGTCAGCATCTTTCCCCAGCTCCTTTTTATGACTCGCTGAGAAGGGCATTTTTAACAGGAGTGGTTGCCAACAAGCCTTGCTAGTTTCTGCTTTAGGAACCTTAGGATGCTGGGTTTTTTTGGTAGGGTTTTTGGTTTTTTTTGTGTGTGTGGAGACAGAGTCTTGCTTTGTCGCCCTCGGTAGCTCACAGCAACCTCCAGCTCTTGGGCTTAAGTGATTCTCTTGCCTCAGCCTCCCGAATAGCTGGGACTACAGGCGCCTGCCACAGCGCCCAGCTAATTTTTGATGCAGTTCGGCCGAGGCCAGGTTTGAACCCACAGCCTTCGGTATATGGGGTCGGCACCCTACTTGCTGAGCCACAGGCGCCGCTGCTTTAGGAACTTTAATAAGAAGACAGATCAAGATGCCATCTAGATTTCGAAGGCCTTGTTGGTATAATATGAAAAAAACAAAGAGAAATCTTTATTATAATTATGCAGATACTCTGAATAGTGGTGGGGCATTTTGATTTTTAATTTATAATCTGAATTTTAAATTTCTGTCTTTATACAATTTCTAGATCTATTTGGAGTGCCTGACCTCCTTGGTGATCACTGTTCTCACTAACAGACTTCGTGGGGAAAAGGGAGCTTGCCTTCTGAGCTTTGTACCAAAGACCTGGGAAAAGTAAGTGATTTACAGCTTGCTTTAAAATAAATCTGTTATGCTTCTCTCAGAATGTTAGGAATGAGCCCGTGGCTTTTCTGTGGACTTTCATTTCTGGCTTAGTAATTAGTAATTTTTTTTATGCTTTTATGAATTTGTAATTTGCAGAGGACTCAGGAGACCCCTTTGTCTCCAAGAGATGAGGGTGCCATTTCTTTTGGGTTTTATAAGCAGTGTCCTCAAGGTTGTGATAAAGCCGGTATTAGGTTTGCAGCGGATGAGTTAAACTTGGAAGATAAGGCAGGGCAGGGTCATGTAACAGAAACGCCAGTCCAGTTGCTCCAGCTTCAGGTACTTCTGACTTTTGGACATTGGCGATGGTCTCTTTGATTCCGAATATTCAGAGTAAGAATAAACTCTGCTTGCTTCTTTGTTTATTTGTTTTGTTTTTGCCAGGGCTGGGTTTGAACCCACACCTCCGGCATATGGGGCCAGCGCCCAACTCCTATGAGCCACAGTCACCGCCCTGCTTGCTTCTCTTCTTGTCTGAAGGCAAACTAAGATTTAAAAGTGCTTGTCCATCAAATTCCTCATGTAGCTTGGTCTCAGAAAAATTGATACACTTCTCAGTTTTGCAATTTTTTGAGGTACTGGCCATTATAATTGAGATACTTCTATGAATTATTTTTATTGTCTTTTAGAAAAAAAGTTGATGGAGGCCAGAACGTTTGTTTTCATTTCTTGATCTTTTAGAAAAGTAAAAATCGGTCTTACAGACAATAAAGTCAATTTTTTTTTTTTTTTTTTTTGCGTGGATACTACTTGGAAGCATGAATGATCAAATGCCCGTAAGAGTGTATGCAAAACAGAACATGCTTGTGTGTGCGCGCGCACACACACACACACACACACACACATATATCTCCATTCTGGTTCCATAAACCATTATCATTGACAGTGGGAACTTGTTATCCCATTAAATTCCAGAGTATTTTTCTAAATTTTGTGTGCCTTATGTCTTATAGCTCCTTTTCTTTCTTAACAATACAGATGAACTATTTGGTACATTTTTAAAACAAAATAAGACAGAACTTCGTTGTAGAAGTTCGATAGAAGCGTTAAATAGTAAGATCAGATTTTGTAGATTTTATGATGTTTACTATAAGTTTTATTATGATTGAAATGCATTATTTTGTAATAATTATAAGTAAGGTCTTCCATTTGGAGCTTATTTGAAGTCATGTATTTGTATTGAAAAAATATTAACATGTGTATACACACACTCAGATACACAAATATTGTTTCTGTAGGCTTTCAAATCTGTACTAAAATATAAATCTGTTGAAAGTAAGGACTTTGAAAATTTTCACCAAAAATAACTTTGTTATGGTGAAATAATTGCAATAATGAACATTATTGTCAGTGGAATTTTTAAAAATTATAGGAATTAGTTGAATTTATTTTGTAATCACATGTTAATCTTAAAGGAAGTCTTTTGTGTTGTAATTGTTCTTCCATCTTGGAAGGATTTGTGTTTGAAAAAGGATTTTATTGGAAGTTATCAATCTGTCCACAGAAGTGTAATGAAAAGGTTAAAAGATTAATCTCTGGGCTTAAGGATGTAGATACTTGTAGTGATGTTTGTGATGTTTATAGATTAGAATATAACTTAGCCTCAGAAAATAAGCTATTTAAACTGCTTTGCAAATAGTGTAGCCTATTGCACAAAAGCCTCTTGTCTTTTTTTTTTTTTTAAGATAGAATATCACTCTGTTGCCCCTGGTAAAGTGCTGTGGCCTCATAGCTCACAACAACTTACAAACTATCTGGCTAAAGCGATCCTCTTGCCTCAGCCTTCCAAGTAGCTGGGACTGCAGGCACCCACCAGGATACCTGGCTAGTTTTTCTGTTTTTAGTAGAGATGGCATCTTGCTCTTGCTCAGGCAGGTCTCGAACTCCTGAGCTCCCCTGAGGCACCTGCTTTAATCTCCCAGAGTGCTAGGATTATAGGTGTGAGCCACTGTGCCTGGTCATGTAGCATTTCTTTAAAGTTCACTATGGTCTCTAGTGTAATATTTTTCTTCCATTATACCAAAATATTCCCTTTTGGGATACATTGTGGCACTGTTGTAAAAGTTATGTTTGCATTTTGTAGAGGTAAGGCATCTGTAGAACTTGTATGTACAATAAGAAGCTAGAGACGCTCACTGTGTTACTGCATGAACTGTGACAGATCTCTGCTTACTAAAACTGATGTAAGTCAGTATTTATAGGCCCAGAAAGATGTTCACAATTTATCCTTAAGTTTATAATAAAAGAAGGAGAAGGTGGCTGTAATGCAGAAGTATGCTACATATAAATCTAGTCCTGAAAAACTAATTATATGGAAGTTAACAGGAGGGGCTGGAGGGGGAGACATCTTTTCTGAAATTTATTGAAGTCAGGACTTTTCCGACAGGACCTTGAACCCTCTAAGGAATTTTTTTTTTTTTTGCAGTTTTGGCTGGGGCCCGGCTCGAATCCATGACCCCCAGTATATGAGACCGGCACCCTAATCCTTGAGCCACGGGCACCGCCCTACTCTAAGGAATTTTTAAATGTCTTGGTGATTTCTATTTGGGAAGGCAAACACAGTTTTAGAGGAAATTCAGAACTCCAAACCACTTCCGTACTTTTTTTTAATCTTTGTCCTTTACTTTCATTGTTTCTTTCAATCACATATGTTTTTTCAGAATCCTTGCTTAATGCATTTTATTTAATTATTTGAGATAGATTTCTGGAAACTTGATTCTGTAATGGTGACAAAATGTAAATGTACCTTCACGAAATTAGCCATGGATTATTACAAAAGAAGTTAAAAAAAAACAAACCTGCTGTCATTTTCTTCTATGTAATACATATAGCATAGCAGCGGTTGACAACCTGTCAGACCCCTTTGTAACAATGAAAATACATCGCGGCATTAGGAAGGTTGAGAATCACTGTTAAGTATAGGCTTATTTTTATGTTACTACTGAAAACGTAGTTATGCTCCAGACTGCTTGGTGACTTTTCCACCCAACAATAAATAATGGGTGTCCCTGCTAATAAATATTTATGTACAGCCTCATGTTTAGCGAAAGAGAAATAGTAGGATTGTAGCCTTTTGTTTAATTTTAGGCTATCGTGGCTTTCAGTTAGAAAGGAGTATAAACATGTAAAAATATTTGGTGTGTTTTTTTATTGGTGAGAATAGAAAAGGATTTGCACAGTGTTTACTATAACCAGACACAGTTTGAATGGGAGGCTTGTGAGTCTGTGTACGTGTTCAAAACAGTGTCACTTGCCAACAGGTTCTAAAGCTCTGTATTTTCCTTGGTCTCTTTGTTATATTAAAAGAATGCAAGTGAGATATTCCTCCCGGCCACCTGTCTTAATCAGTATTTCTGTGTCTAAAGGAGGATCCCACGTACAAACTTCTTCTTCCAAAGAAACTCTAAATAGATCAGTTGAAGTGATTGGTATGGAAGACTTTGGAATGTAATTTATTTATGGAGAAAATTATAATCCAGATTAATTAGAGATGCAAAATACTTTATAGATTTTTGTGTAGTTTTCAATTTTTAATTCATTTATTAAGCCAACATTTATTGAGAACTACGTGTTGCTGGGTACTGTTAGGAGCTAGGGATTCAAATATGAATGAAATATGTCCTTACTTTGAGAGAATTTCAGTTTCTTTTTTTTTTTTGAGACAGAGCCTTAGGCTGTCACCTTGGGTAGAGTGCTGTCGCATCACAGTTCATAGCAACCTCCAACTCATGGGCTTCAGCAATTCTCTTGCCTCCGCCTCCCAAGTAGCTGGGACTACAGGCACCACCACAATGCCCGCTATTTTTTGGTTGCAGCCATCATTGTTGTTTGGCAGGCCCGGGCTGGATTTGAACCCTCCAGTTCAGATGTATGTGACTGATGCCGTAGCGTCTTGAGCCACAGGCACCCAGCCGAGAACTTGAGTTTCCAATTCATATTTGAATAGTATTTATTAAGCAAGTATCATGTGACAAGCAGTGGACTAGATGTTCTTTGATAAGATACTCAGCAAGTCAAATTTAGTAATAATATTTATCAAGCCATATCCTCCAAAGTCATTCAGGAATGCAATTTTCCAATCTTAAGTGTTTTTCTCTTATAATATTTTCTTAAACTTTTGGCTCCTGCTACTGCTTGTTAAGTAAAATTAGCAAATGGAAAAAGAAGTTAATAGACAAATAACAAACGCTTAATTGATAGACTTAGGGCAGTGATTTTGAAAACATAAATGTGCATTGCATATACACATTTTATATTTGGATTTTTGTATGTGTATTTGGAAATATGTATGTATATGTACAGCATGGTCATAGTTTTGTTTTTTTTTTGCTAGTGTAATAGCTCTTATTTCACCTGATAAATATTAACGTAAAGATTTCATGGTATTGGCTCTGCGCCCATTGCACAGTGGTTACAGTACCAGCCACATACAGCAAGGGTGGGGGGTTCAAAACCAGGCCGGACCAGCTAAACGACAATGACAACTGCAACAAAAAATAGCCTGGTGTGGTGGGCGCCTGTAGTCCCAGCCACTTGGGAGGCTGAGGCAAGAGAATCGCTTAAGCCCAGGAGTTGGAGGTTGCTGTGAGCTGTGACGCCACAGCACTCTACCCAGGGTGATATAGTGAGACTCTGTCTCAAAAAAAAAAAGATTTCATGGTATCATTCACTCCATGGTCTGAACAGGTTTGGAAGCCATAGTGTTACGTCATTGATCTCCACAATAATTTGGGGGACTCTTCAGGGGAAGGTCACTTATATTCACATAGCTGGGAGGTGTTTTGTGTTGGGATTCCAGCTCTAACTTTAAAGCCGGGAAGTGTCCTCCAGACTCCCATGAGGTGGCGGTGGGGGGAAGGCAGAGTCCTGGGGTGATGGGTGCGCCCCCAGCTGAACTGAAGGGGTGGTCATTTCAGCGGGAAACCAGGAAATGTGTTGGCCACAGTGAAGAGCACCAGCGAATGCTGAGTGCTGAGTTAGAGATGGAGGGAGAGGGTGAGGGCAGATGAGGGTAGGGAAAGCGTCTGTCGGGGCAGGGAGGACTGGGAGGGCGGGCCACATTCAGAGTGGCTGGGCCCGGGGCTCTCGGGGGGAGGAGGGCCACGCGTGTGCCCTGCTGGAGCCTTCGGCTTTCTAAACAGTAGCCCTCCAGAGATTACGTAGGAGGAACAACGGAAGGTGGGCGTTTTCTAAAGACCAGTCGGGGGGCAGCATGGAAGGAAAAGACAAAGCTGGAGGCTGGCCCGGGTCCCACGTGAGGTTGTGTAGATGTTCACTGCACGTGTGTGGGCAGTGGCTGGGGGGACAGGCAGCCCCGGCACGCCACTCTCCAGGCCCCGTACTCCCGGGGCTGGGCCTGTCCAGGGGGACAGCCTTCTACAACTTGCACAGGATGCTCTGCTTGCCTTTTAACTGTAGTTGAAATAGTAAGAGGGACTGAAGTATTGAAGAAGTACCAGGGTGCCCCCTGCTCCTCACGGGGATGGTCCACCCCCCGGAAGCCTCTTTCCTCGGCTTTAAAGGAAAGTTGATAACAGGTTCGAGCAGGGCCCTGGACGGGCCGGGAAGGGGATCGGCAGGAGAAGGAGGTGGCTCGGGGACTCGGGGACTTGCGGCTGCTGCTGGCAGTTGTTTCACCCAGACAGGGCGCTGGGACTGCAGTAAGACCTTGGCGTGTTTTATCTATTTAATTTTGTTTCAGCTGTGAGTAATTTAAAAATTACCCCATTTTTTAAAACTTGGCATCTGAGGCCCAGGGAGGTTGAGTTACTTGTCTGATGTGACGCCCCTAAGGAGGGGCATCGTTAAGCCTTGAACGTGGGACGGTGTGAGTCTCAGTTTGTGCTCTGAACCACTTTGCTGTGCTTAGAAATGATCTTGACTGTGTGTTGAACTCCCTTAATGCCGTCCCTAAACTTCTCTGCTAACATGTCCCGATTTTGTCTTTTATTGTGCGACTTGAATGGGGTCCTAGTCACTTTCATACTGTTTGTTTCCTTTGCTGCACTGTGAGATGCTGAGAGCTGGGATCAGGTCTCGTTAACTTTGTGGTCTGTGTAGCTCCTTGCTCAGTCAAACGTGATCGATAAGACTTATTAAACTATGCTTGATAAGATGAGTAATCTTGAAGATTCCTCTGTCTTCTAAAATGAAATAGTTTTTATTATATAGGTAAAGCTCCAGCTGCAGGTATAGTCCGGTAGAACTATAGGGGCTTGTTGGACGTCAGCTCCGTATTTGGAATGATGGCTAAATGTTCCGGATAGTCCTACTTGCTACTTTATCTGAAACAGAACTTGCACTTCTCGCGAGCCCTTTTGTAGACTTCTCAGAAGCTGGTGCGGCTTCGTGGCTGTGGCAGGTTTAAAACTCAGATGTTTCGCATGGTATTTTTGAGTGTGTAAAAAAAACTTCAGCCATTCATATGGTTAGGGCCTCAGTTTGTAAACTAAGGAGCCCTTGCGCTGAAAGTCACTTTTTCCCCTTCTTTTATATATATTTTTAATTGACAAAGATGGTGTATATTCGTGATCCACAACATGATGCTTTATAATATGCATATGCTGGGGAATGGCTGAAGCTCAGGCCACTGATGGTCACACTGGTCTCTGCTGGACTTGGATTTAGACAACAAAGAGACGATTCGGGGCAGGCGATTAGCAGAGGCCCCCGGGATCAGCCTGCATAGGTTGGTATTCTTCCCTTGTGGCCCTGGACAGAAGAAGAGGCTGGAAAACGAGAATGGGTAAGGAAACGGGTGGCAATCATAGGTCCATGTATCTGGTTCATCGGAAATTTAGGACGAAAAATATCCTCATTTGCTTGGGATCCACTTTTGCTAAGATATATATTTAATAGAGGGCCAAATTGCCAGCTTGTAGGATGGAGTTTAACACTGCAATGGCCCGTGTTTGTCCCAGGATCACCTTTTGCTGTTTTTGAGCAGAGTTCACGTTTTCTTCTCCCTGCCGACTGCATCTGCCCTCATGAACTGTACGGGGGTAGCTTACGCTTTGCTTCACACTCTGTGCCCAGGTAGAGTAGGGAACGATGACTTCTAAGAAAGTGGACAGTGTTATTGGAGATCAGCATTGCTTCTAGGCTTTGAAAAACTTTGGGTTTTTTCGTTTTGCTTTTGGTGTTGTTGTTTTCATCTTCCAGTGCAGTAGCACAGGGAGCTGTGAGAAGGGAAACCAAACCCTAGGAAGGTGTTGATGCTTTTCTCTGCCAACGTTACTGGAAAAGAGGGAGGTAAGGCCGCTGAATAGCTCTTCAAGCCTCAGTGGACGGTAAATTCAGGTGTTCCGAAAATAGAACACAAGAAGCTTCTTACTCCGATCGGCCCTGCCTGGCCCAAGGGAGCAGTGAGACACTCCCCCCCCCCCCCCCCCCGAACGGGGCTCTTAGAATGTTGTCGTACAGCAGAAACAAAGCTACTGCTGTCACAGTTTTTCTTTCACAAATTTAAAATTGTACAGAGCCCCACGTTTCTTCTTTTGAAGTTTTACATTTTGTATTTTTTTTTGAGACAGAGACTCTAAGCTGTCGCCCTGGGTAGAGTGCTGTGGTGTCACAGCTCACAACAACCTCAGACTCTTGGGCTTAAGTGATTCTCTTGCCTCAGCCTCCAAGTACCTGGGACTACAGGAGCCCGCCCCAACGCCTGCCTGTGTTTTGGTTGGAGTTGTCATTGCTGTTTGGCAGGCCGGGGCTGGATTCGAACCTGCCAGCTCTGGTGTATGTGGCTGGTGCCCTAGCTGCTGAGCTACAGGCGCTGACCCCAGCTATTTTTTTGTTGTCGTTGTTTTAGCTGGCCCAGGCCGAGTTCGAACCTGCCAGCCTCAGTGTATGTGGCCAGTGCCCTACCGACTGAGCGAGGGGCGCCGCCATGAAATTTTATATCTTAAATGGCCGAGAGAGCATGGATGGATAAGAACGCCGTTCACACCAAATCTTAGCCTCGTAGTCTGTGGCGACCTGGCTTTTGCACTTTAAGGGCAAACTTTGTGTGGGCTTTCTTGTCAGTGAAAAGCAGGAGCTGTCAATAAATGTCGAGTTGAAAAACTCATTTCCAGGGTGGCCTGGCCCCACTCTGTGATCCCAGTCTGCTGTAAGCTGGTAATCCTTTAATACTGTGTGATACTTCGGTCGGGAAAATAAGATTGGATTGTATACCTTTCCCTTTTACTTGTTAACTAATTACTGTTTTCCTACCTTGAAAAGCAGATGTTAAACTCTTCCTTTAATGTTTAACAGCAGACAGACTCTAGTTGTGTATTAGAGCCCTTGATGCACATGTGCTGTTTGAATGAAGATCAGCTTTGGCAAATTAGATTTTGATGGTTACATTTTGATCTGGAGCCACAGAACAGAATGGCAATTTAGTCTTTCATTCAACATTTATTAGTTCCTTGCCTAGCTCTTTACATAAACTCTGTTTAAATCTCACAAATACCAGAATGTCTGTTGTATAGATAAGGCAGATAAGGTATTTAGAATGATTGGGACCATTTGCTAGATGCGAAAAATAAGGCATAGAGAGTGCATAGAAAACTTGCTCAAGGTTATATTGCTATTAAGTGACTGGGGATTGAGCTGGAGGGTTGGGCTGAAACAGTACTCAAAGCTGTTAGTATAAGGGCTATGCCTCATAACCAATGAGCAGATAGCTTGAGGAGTTAGGATCAAGAAAAAAGGAGTCAACCACAGGCCCTTCATTCATTCATTCATTCACTCACTCACTCCGCAGATATTTATTGAGTGCCTACTTTGTGCCACGTACTCTGCAGGGTGTCGCTGATTTGGGGGTGGGCAAGGCAATGAATTCTTCATCAGCCTCAAAGAGGAAATAGGGGGTGCAAGAAACAGTGTATAGTATGTTGTGCCCCCAAAAGGCTATAGTGGGTTGGTTGGGAGAGCTTTTATAGAGTTTTTTAAGATGTAGAAATTTTGACTCCTTCACAAAAGTTTAGTTTTTCATTGTTTTCTATAAAATTATCTACAAATAGAGGAGGAGGTTCTCTAAAATACTTTGCTGTTATACTTCTTTTTAGGACATGCAGAGGTGGAAGCTAGAGCAAAATTCTGGGTTTTAAACAAAGTCTTGCAAACAAAAATTTTGGACAGTTACCTGGACAGGACTATATCTAGTTCGGCTTCGGATTTCCTGTTGTATGTAGGAGGTAACTTCGCATAGGGCCGGGTGCAGGGCAAGTTCCCAGTAACTGTGGCTGTTGGTGCAGTGACGGGAATACAATAAGGAAACAGGGAAAGGAAATTCAAAGATGGGGAGATAAATTCAGGTGGCCTCAAGCATGAGTGTGAGGGTGACAGTAAAATAAACCAGTGAATAAGCAAAGAGACGTGTTGTTTGGTGGCTTAATGCACACGTACAAACCGTTTCAATAACTAGGAGAGAAGCAGTATTTAAGCAATCTGGAAATGCCATTTGGTTTTGATGGTTAAGAGAGACTTTCTAATTTGACTCTTGGATTTTCTGCCCACGTATGAAAGCTTCATCCCTCCTTCCCCTCCATGGACTTCATTTCATTTCTGAGACTTGTAGCTTCTTAGTGCAGTGCTTGTTTCCTTACTAGCTGAATACATGTCAGTTTTCTGGGACTATCTTAGCTGTGCCTGCTGTTTTAGTATAATTTCTGATTCTGCCCCCTGTCAGTGTTAGAAGTGACCACCGTCCTACTAAAGGAATTTTGTAGCATTCTGTATATTTTCAGAAATCTTTACAGCGAGCATGCGGACTGCTTTGATGAATTAACGTGGATGTAGTACAAGTAAGATTACATATTAGACTAGTATCTTAATATAATGGTCAGTACTAAGTAGAAAAAAGCGAAAGTAAGCAATAGCTGAAATGAATCAGATGTATGACAGAAAACAGTTGATTTCAACAAAATGAACTTGAGTTACAACTAGGCACTGGTGTAGCCATGTGAGAAAGGGGATTTAAAGATTATCATGATGATGGGTATTGTCTAGGGAACTAGCATCCTTTGATAAAATCTTATGGTCATTTTTATTTAGAATTTCAGTGTTTTCACAGCAATTATAATTTGCGTCAGTTGCATTTTCGTTTATTTTTTCTACATAGAAAGTAAAGGAATCTCTTAAAACAGATTTTGTCAGTGGTTTAAAGAAATGATTGGAGGGTAAATTGTTAAATTCAGACTTTTCCTTTAAATTTTCTGATAAAGTGTCTTTTGATGACAATGACAGTAATGTTTTAATCAGATATCATATAGGGACTCCAAGGACATTAATATAATGTATGTTTTTCTCTTAATACTTAGGGTTAAACTGGTTTTATATTTCATATACACGGATTTGAGGAAACAAATTAGTGTTTTGTTATACAAGTATAAGTAAAAGCTTTTAGTGTCCAGGTAATGCTTGACAACATTGCAGTAGGACAGTTGGGTATAAGATTAAAAACATACTTATGATCAGTCTTTTCTATATTAATATTTTATGAGGTAGTGATGCTTTTACCTTCAGGTCCCACAGTTACTTGTTCCCTGCAATATTAGCTTTTTAAGGAGATTAAATTTGCAGAGTAGAGGGAATGTTTCTGTGTATTCCTAAAATTCTGTTTATCTTAGAAATAAATTCTGGCTCTGCCACTGGCTGTCTGTTAGTGAGTTCTCCCCCAAGTCTCAGACTTTTAGCTAATGGAATGGAAATATTAATATCTACTGCTTCGTTTATTAGTAGGATTTTTATTAATTCCAAAGCCTCAGATGGATAAATACTGAATATGTATGACCATAGGTTAGTGTTCTTCCAGGCTCAGGAATCAGTAGCAAGTAGTGAGGATGGAGAGACATGTGATTGTTGGAAGGGTGAGACTTAAAACATAGGTTGAGCATTCCTAATCCAACAAGCTCAGATGCTTCAAATTCTGAACTGCTTTGAGTGCCAAGGTGATGCTCAGCAGATGTGCTTAGTGGAGCGCTTCAGATTTGAGATTTTTGGGTTAGGGATATTGAACCAGTAAGTATATAATGCGGACACTCTAAAATTTGAAAAAAATTGAAATCTAAAACAGTTCCGGTCCGAAGCATTTTGGATAAGGGATACTCAGCTGTGAGTTAACAGCCAGTTTCTGGCCCATTAGAAAGGATCCCGACTGCACACACTCTGGGTGTTCATCAGGACACCACCCACTGATTACCAGCCTGAATTCTCCATGTCCAGAAATCTCTGTTCAACCTGTGATGCTTTGCCAGGAAACCCTCCTGGTTAGATTAATACCTCCTCTGAAATGGTCAGGAAAGGGAACTGTCTACACATGGTGAGGCAACTTCTTGATTTCAGAAGTTCCCCTTCCCTTGGGCATCTTGCTAATCTTTGCTGCCGGTACCGTGATGGCTCTTTGGCTGTCTGCTTTCCCATTTTCCGCTCTATCCCTTACTTAGAAGCACACACTTAATTCCCTGCAGAATACAGAAGTTCACTTGATGACTTTCAGCAAAACTTGGAGCATCCCATCACATTGGTGCTGACTAGGGCAGGCCTGGAACCATCCCTCACTGCACCCTCTGCAAGGCTGCCTGTTCAGCCTGCAACATCCAGTCCCCACCTTCAGAAGTGACTGTCAGCTGATCACAGTCCCTGCTGACCTTCAGTTGTGCTCTTATCATCTGTTTAGTTTCTGTGGAATCAGTAATGGTGTTCCTTCTTTTAGTCCTGATTTTAGTTATTTCACTCTTCTCTCTTTCTTTTTTTCGAGATAGAGTCTCAAGCTGGGTAGAGTGCTGTGGCATCACAGCTCACAGCAACCTCAAACTCATGGGCTTAAGCCATTCTCTTGCCTCAGCCTCCCAAGTAACTGGGAATACAGGCGTCTGCCACAACGCCCAGCTATTTTTAAGTTGCGGTTGTCGTTGTTGTTTGGCGGGCCTGGACTGGATTCAAACCCGCCGGTTCTGGTGTATGTGGCTGGTGCCCTAGCCGCCTGAGCTACAGGTGCCACACTCTTCTCTCTTTTCTTAGTCTCCCTAAAGGTTTGTCAATTTTGGATTTTTTGAAGAAGCAACTCTTGATTGTGTAGATTTTTCTCAGAGGTTGCCTTTTATTTGTAAATCATTCTTACCCTAAGCAAATTGATATTTTAGATGAGTGTTGGGCTTCTATATTTTGTTTTCATAGTTTAGCAATGCAAAAGGCTCTATTGCCTGACTGCACGCATCATTTATGGCCACCCTGTAGAAAGGATTTAAATAACCAGAGCTTTAAAATAATGAACTTGAATGCCTCTGCTGCTTTTTTTCCCTTTGTCACTCTACTCATTGCAATTTGTTCTTTTTTTTCTTCTCTTTCTCTCTCTTTTGGAGACAGGGTCTGACTCTGATGCATGGGCTAGTGTAGTGGTGTCAGCCTAGCTCACAGCAACCTCAAACTCCTGGGCTCAACTAATCCTCCTGCCTCAGCCTCCTGAGTAGCTGGGACTACAGGTGCCCACCACTGTGCCTGTCTTATTTTTTAACTTTTTGTAGAGATGAGTTTTGCTGCGTTGCTGGGGCTGGTCTTGAACTCACAGCCTGAAGCAGTCCTCTTGTGCTGGTTTCCCAAAGTGCTGGGATTACAGGTGTGAGTCACAAAGTCCGGCCTCTTCTTATACTTTGTAACATTATTGTGGTTATTCTCTTATAAACAATTCCATAGTGTCCCGTCATTCGATTCTTTTCTTGAAAGTTTCTTATATTTTCTTCATGCTGAACTAGTACAAGTTCAGGTGAGATTGTCATTATATTAAATGAAAAGTCAATAATATATTTTTTTTAATTTTTTAAATTTATTTTTTATTTTTTTTGAGACAGAGCCTCAAGCTGTCACCCTGGATAGAGTGCTGTGGCATCACAGCTCACAGCAACCTCCAATTCCTGGGCTCAAGCGAGTCTCCTGCCTCTGCTTCCCAAGTAGCTGGGACTACAGG
>CAUYON010122295.1:172-16389 GCA_963573935.1 Arctocebus calabarensis | reverse complement strand
AGTATTAATGCTTTTATATAATGATCAAGGAAATGCCATGAAGGATATCTGTAACAGTACGATCAAAATATTTCTGAATGTATATGAATCGTGCCCTGTGATTGCACCAATGTACATAATTATGATTCAATAAAATTATTTGAAAAAAAATAAAAAATAAAAAAATAAAAAATAAAATGCCATCCTATTGACAGCAAACAGAATAATAGTCACAGAAGTTTTAAACTGGAATTTCTAGAGACATCAAGTCTCAACTAGGAAAATGTAGCACAGGAAAGCTGGTTGGTTGGGCTAAGATCCTACCAAACATTGATAAAACAAGATGAAAATCAAGGATCCTGATTTCAGTACTTGTCTTTCTATTCTGGCCATCTACAATGTAGGTAAGCATTTCTTTAAAAGTGTACTGGGAGACCACCACCAAATTGAAACGTCTAAAATGTACTGACCCCTTTCTACATCTGGCATTAGACATTACTCTAAATCTCTATGCAAATTATTTCATTAAATCTTCACGGTCAGCTCAGAAGCAGGTACTAAGATTGCCCCATTTTATAGCTGGAGAAACTAAGACAGAGGTCATGTAACTTTTCAAAGGACACTCAGGTAACAAGTGCCAGGATGGAACAACCCCCCATGCTTAAGGAAGTCTGACCATTCCTTGGTGCGCGCTGAGCGGTTCACGAGATTCCATTTATTGAAAGACCACTATGGGTGAGATGCTTCTTGGGAGTGGAATAAGATCTGAAGTTGAATAAGAGCTTCAAGACCATCAAACAAGACAGATATTAACATCACTATTATAATATAGAACAAAATGACTAAAGGGTGTTTTTCTTTAGGAAAAAAAAATCAAGTGCACAGCTGGGGGTGAGAACGGACATGAAAAGTGACAGTTCTACCTCCTGGCTTATTAAGATCTTCTTTAGATCAGTCTTTTACCAGCAAAGCCCAATAGATATAGAAATATTTCCCTTTGTTATTACTATAATACATCTATTATTCACCTCAGCCTTTTATCAAAATTTCCACACTCAGCACGGCGATTTCTAAAGCTAGTTAGCACTCAAGTAACATTTTTTAATCCCCATGAAGCAGAGGGCAAAAACACGCAATAAATAAATCAGTGGTACAAAACCTCTCTTAATATATCAAATCCATCTTACAGAAAGTTATTAGAGGCCTCAAAGTCTTCATAAAATAATCCATTTACATTCACTGTCCACTTAAGCAGCAACCTCTAAATTTATGAGTTGCTGAAAAGTCATTTAACTGGCTGAGTATTAATCTCTTAGATGACCTTGGCCTGGTAAGACAAGTACGAATGAGGGTCAAAGTGAGAACAATAACTCTTACCAAATAAACTCCAGACTATTCAAGAATCACTTCTTCCTCGGTGCAATGTTTTAGACATATGCTATGTTAGGATATATTGAGGATCGAAGAATATGTCTATGATTTTTGTTTGAGGTTTCACATGTCACCTAATTTTTGTGACTAAATAACCAAATGTAGATTATTTTTAAATGCACAACCTATATAATAAACTGTATATGTAAACAAGCTATTGGAGAAACCACTCCTTTCTCCATTGGTTGACTATAAACATTACTGTTGCAAGCTAATTTGTGCCATGCAAAGTACAAGCGTATGGTGCTGTAGATACTATTGAGTTTCTTTTTCAACTCAGAAGTGCTTCATCTTTATTCACCTGTCCACCCTCTGGCCAAGCTGGCACGTCAACTTTTTGATTATTTTCCTATTACTGGACGATGGGAGTTTTGTGCCCTTTCCCATGAAAGGAGCTCTTCTCGTTAAGAAGGTGGAACTCCCAGGGAGGCTGGGCTTGAGCTGCTTGGCCAGCCTTCTCCAGGATATCCCACAAGTAAAAGAGAATTGGGAGTGTTTGTCTTGGATCAGCGTTGGCCAAACTCCTCCATTTCCACCCTGCTGTTATGATCTGTGTCTTATCTCATAAGACCTAGATAGACCTTATCTCATAAGACCTAGATAGGACCCTAATATGTTAGTTTAAATGAAATCAGTATTTGACTTAAATAAATTTACTGTTACAAAAACTTTCTATCACTATTGTAAGTGAAAAATGAATATTATGTGTCATTAAAAAAAGTCATAAACACCTAGCCAGACACAGTTGCTTCCCGAGGATGGCTTTCTAATTATTCAACAGTGAGATGGGGAAATGTCAGAGGGCCATGGAGCACGTACTCACACCACGCGGAAGTTTCTTTTGTTCTTCTTACTCTACTTAGGAAAAAAATGCAAAGAGGCTATTTCTCTTTCTATTTGGCTTGGCTTTCTGTAATGCTGTGCCCATGAAACTTCCAACATCACCTCGAGGGCTCCCACGGAGCCGAGTGGTGCATTGAGACTCCTACCGTTCTAAGTCATCTGAGATCTCGAAAAGCCAACCTCTGCCACTTCTAATTGATCCAGAGTAAAAGTTCAATATCACTGTTGTCATCTAAAATCTTCTCTGAGCACCCCATTCACCATATCATAATTCTACAAGGCCTGATAATTAAGTTCATGAACTCAGCCTAGAAAAAGTGCTACTTACCTCGTCACTGGATGTGGTTGCGGTCACCATATGGCCAGACGCACTCTTCCAAGGGGACGTGGGGACATTCCCCAGCGAGTCACGGAGCACTTTTTCTAGGGTAGGTTTTCAAACTTAATTCTCCAACCTCCTCTCTTGTGCTTTTCTCCTAACAGGACCACTCTGGTTGTCTGGAAACTCTCCCTGCTGCTTCCACCACAAGCCAGCAGGCACTATGACCTGCATCTTTTACGTCAAATTCTCATATCAAAAAAATATAAATAAATAAATAAGGGTGGGCCCCATATATACTCATGTCTCCTTGGATTTTATTTTTACCTTCTACTTTCAGAGGATTTTGTGAGATCCCCCAAATAACAAGTTGCCTAAAAAGGCCTGTCTTTCTTGAATTTCTCCTGTACTGAACTTTAACAGTCTTTTTACCAGAATTATTCTCCTTCATTCTCTGTGTTAAGAACACACGTGGCACTTAGAAACGAGCTTCATGATCCCTGCTCTGGAATAGCGAAAGCACTCAGTCCAGTTTCCACAACTCTAAATTTGGATACGAGGCTCAGCTTATCCACAATATCACTGAACTGTGAATTCCCGACACTGTAAATTTTCTATGAGAAAATAATCAAATAATGCCCGCACAACCCACCGTTTCTCTGCAACACCACAGGACGGGCCGTGCAACCTTACAAAAAACGTTCTGTACTCTGAATTGTAATTTCCTTCCCGATTATCCTGTTTTAAAACAATCAAATTTAGCATTGTTTTAAAAACAATCAAATGCAGCATTGTTGAAAACTAGAAGTACTCAGCTTTGACGTGAAATATGCATCAGTGGTCAGGCTTCCTTCTGCTGGGGTACTTGTCACTTTCCACAGTGCGGAAATTCTGCCAGGGAGTTTCCTAAAGAGTGCCCATGATGAGTGGCTGTTCATCCCATGCTATGGGATTTAAGAGGCTCATCATCAATCTCCTTACAGATCTTTTTTTAATACAGCTGGGCACTTCCCTGATAACCCCCCAAGCTATCCAGGGTAGAAAACAAAGGACATGCTGGCCAACTGCCCACTGGCAAGTCTCTGTGGGGCCCCTCCAGGAGTTACCTGAAAGCACCAGACCAGATCAAAGGGAAGGGGAGTAAATCTTCAGCCAGAGCCCCGGAAAAACTAGCGGTTCCTTATAAACCTCAAACAGAAAACTCAGCCATCCTGGCACAGAACACTATTCTTGGGTGTCAACCACTTTTAGACAACTTAAATATTCTTTCTCTAATTAATAAATACTGGCTACATTCGACAATGCTAATGATTTTAATTGAAAAATATGCATTGTATTGAGATGACCCAAATACCAATAATCCATTAAAATGGTCTCAAACTGAGATTTTTTTTCTTTTACATAAAGGAAAAATAACAAGAAAGAAGCACTTAGATTATAGATAGAGTACTCCTGTGGGGAGCTACGGTAGAAGCTGGTCATGTTTCCCAGGTATCTCTTTAAAGCCTTACTTGTGAAAGGTTGTGATAAAACCAAAAAGAACTTTAAATTCATTTGGCTTTTAAGATTATCACTCTATTTAACCTTGAAAGCTTTTGCATTTTCTCATGCCTTTGTTTGCTTCCAGCAATTTATCTCCATTTTAGCTTTAATCCGTCTGATATCTCCTGCCTCATCTTTGATTCACCAGGTTCAATCTTTTATTTTCTTGTTTTAATCTGCAGTGTCTACAGTGTGGGAGGGTAGGAGTAAGGAAGCCTCCTGTTTGTAAGGGGCATATTAACACGATCAGCTTAAAAAGATTATACATACACACATGTGTATTCGAATGATTAACCAATCATCATTTTATCCCTTAGATTGAAAACTGGCATCAAATTAATACTTGTTCCATATAAAGTAACCATTTAACCTGGGATTTGCAACACTTATTCTGTCAGTTGCACTGTTCTCAAGGTGACAGCATTTTGTCTCAAGTGACCTAAGCGTTTCAACATCACTTCTTGCAAAAGTGGAAGCAAACACTTAACAACTTTCTTCACATAAGAACCATGAAGCAGGCACTGCAGTGTGGTGTACAGAATAGCAATTGTTCACACCAGCTGTGCACTGCTGGGGGCGCTTTTTAGGTTAGGTATTACAAACACAGACACTAGAACCTATGGAATTTCCTTGCACCTGAAAGTAATTATATATCATTGGCTCCCAAAATTAAAAAAAAAATCAATAAGAGATATTCAAATAATTCCTGCAAAAAATGTTAGGTCAAGTGCAACTCAACTCACATGCAAATATAGTAAAATTTAAATCTCCAGAGCAAAAGAAATAATTAATTCCATTAAAATAAAATTAGCTTAAAATTTTACATCAAAAAATAAATTTAGTGTGATGATTCAAATGGTTGCATTAGAATTAGAATTTGTTTGGCTTGCCAAAGCAAGCATGCCTAGGACAAATGTGATCACTAGAGATCTTTATTCATATGTCAGCAAAACAATAATTAGAGACTGTGAAACACTGAGAACTTTGCAAAGCAACAAAAATATCTGTGTGAGTACTGGATGCATGCTGGAAACTACTTCCTCACAGACATTAAATAAGATAAATTGGGATTTTCCATAAATCACACCAAGTGAAAAGAAAATCCCAGGAGCCTTCGATCTTATTATAATTGGTTTTATTTCTATCTCATTTCTGCAAACAATGTGAATAGAATGGCTATACTCCAAGATAATTAAAGATGGTTTTTGTCTCAACGTTATCATGGGTATCAATATATCTTTTTTCCCCCCACCAATTTAAACTATCCAAAATATACGATAACAGAAACACTCAGAAAATATGCTCCGAATCATTGTTTCCTACTTGTTTAACAACTCGGGATGCTTTGCATGACTCCCATACATTTCTCACTAGAGAAAAATCAGACAGGAGAATTCTCAGCAGAATATCATGGGTTTTTAAGGATCAGACTTATAAACTACCTTATATCAAACCACCACGTCCTATTACAGTTCCACATCTTGTTGAAGGCCCAACAGAAACATGGACTTGAAATCAAGCGCCCCGTGTTACAAGCCAGCCTGTCTTCTGAGAGAAGCAATTCCTTGGAGAGAAACTGCCCTCACTCCTCGCAGGTTTGAGATGCTGAAATGCAGCTGCTTCTCTTCGATGATTTTCCACCAAATGTGCAAGGTATATTTTGACGGTGAAACCTGGTTTCTCATTTACCTCTTCAACAAGACTGAAGTATTCCTTCTCTATAAGGGGGCATTCATTTTACTTAAATAATACCAAGGTTGATCTGGGTGGCTTCATTTCTTTTTCTAGATACTTCCTCATTAAAAGAAAACATTGATTTCCTAGTTCACAGGACCTAATAAGAAAATTTCTTTTTACAAAAAAAAAAAAAAGAAAGAAAGAAAATTTCTTTTTAATATGCTACCTGTTCCTGAAAGTGAAGTGCTGTTTGAATTGCACTGAGTCAGCCACACTTACTGGCTACCTTTCTGGTAACCTCGTACCTGGTTGCTGACATTCCAGGCTGCAAAAATGGGGACAGTTTAAAACTATGCATTGAGTGTATGGATTATTGAATCAATGCATGCAAACCTTGCTGGGAAGTGAAAGTTTTTGATTAAAGTAAAACATTTCCAATAGTAGAAATAGAAATAATTTTGGTGAAAGTGAAAATCACAGTCATGAGCTATATTGCAAAGTTTCTAATCCCTGGCTAAAATATGAATAAAAAGTCCATCCCACTTATAAATCAATCAGAAGTGATATTAGGGCTGGAGTTCGTTCTGACCTACAAATCCTTGTATAGGAATTTGTCTTTGTCAAACAGCCAGTGGTCCTATTTTTCCCAACTGCTAATACCTTGTTCCACTATAATAGTAGGTTGGATGTTAAATAATAAGAAAGGCATTTAATCTTTAAAGCTTCCATATAATAAGCTTCAGTTAACTATTAATCCCAATAGCCTGAAATATTCCAAAGTTTCCTTGGAAAAAAAGATAAAAGGATATATAAGGTTTATCCATGTTTACACTATAAAAGAGTAATCTATATTTTACAATATGCAGGATAAATCTCACAATTAGAAGTGGTCTTACCCAAAAGAGTGAATGATTATAATTAGTCTGCTTATTTATAAAGAATGTTAATTCCTTCAAACTGCAAAAGTGCCGGAGTTGAGAGCATCACAGCTGGCTGGCACTTGGGAGCTGTGAGCGCCCAGCTCTCCCACCTTCATAAATTACTTAAATTATCTGCACCTCAGGTTCTTTGTCTGTGAAATGGGGCAGGACTGAAGGAGGCAATAGCTATAAAGTGTTTTGTGCAGTGCATCCAGAAATATCCTGGGTGCTCACATTTATTAACTCGACATCCCACAAGAATTATACAAAATTAACAAAACATTTCCAATACCTATTTGGGAATTCTGCCTCAATAAATTACATAAAACAAAATTATTTTGGTTTTTGGGTGCCAATTTTTTGTGTCTAAGCACTTCTAGAATTTAGAAAATTGCTTGTTGTCTAAGTAGGTTAAGTAAATTTCCTCCCTCTAAAAACTTCTATATTCTTTACTCTGCTTATCAAAAATAGCAAACAAAACAAATGAACAAAAGCCTTAATTTTTCATCAAAATTTCCCACTTCAGCATGGCAGAGTGAAAAAAGGATGGGCTTTAGATTCAGAAATAGCTCTGTTAAAATTCTAGTGTTGCTGTGAACACATTCAAGGTTTAACCTTCAGTCTCCTCACCTGCCAAACTGGGCTAATGAAAAGCGAATGAAGTAAATAAAAATCATATATTGTATGTATGTGTGTAAAATCACATGTATACTGAATATTATATATGTATATAAATCTGGCAAGGTGTTTCATAGGTAATAACTCACTAAGTTTATATGTTTTAGATCAAGAATTTATAACTGAAGATGACCAGATTAATAAACTATTTCTAAGTACCAGTTAATCCCTGGTTAATCCTCAGTGACTTCACTTTCATCCATATGAACTGTGATACCTGGATCTCAACTTTTGTGGTTTAAGGTCCTCATGTCTTATCCCAGAATCTTCATGGGATAAGACAAATCTTTATTCCATGCCTAAATTCCAAATAATGCAAAAGAAGAATTATAAATATGTGGAGATCAAAAAGTTTCTTGACAATGCTATTCAATGATACAAATATAAACTTTATTTCTCAGCATATTTATTCTATGCCTAAATTCCAAATAATGCAAAAGAAGAATTGTAAATATGAGGGGATTTCAAAAAGCTTATGGAGAATGCTATTCAAAGATAAAAATATAAACTTTATTTCTCAGCATATGTTGCATCAAGGTAAAGACACATTTGTAACCAGTAATACCAGCCTTACGTCCATCCCTACAGAAATGAGGGGCCTGAGGATTTAGCCGTATCAATGCAGTATTTTTTATACAATTAACTGAAAATAATGGGTGCTCTCTAAACATCTTTTAAGATTAGTGATCAAAAAGAAATCAAAACTGTAAGGTGAATACGTAATGATTTCCCATCAAAACTCTTGCAAAATTGCTGATTTTGAGGAGAGGAATGAACAGGACCATTGTCATGGTGAAAAATGATTCTCTGGTGAAGCACTCTCAAGTGTTTTTCTGCTAAAGTTTTGGCTAGATTTCTCAAAATACCCTCATGAGAAGCAGGTGTTACATTTTGGGGCCCTCCTGAGACTAAACAAGCAAAACGCCTTGAGCATCTCAACAAACCTGTTGCCATGAGCTTTGCTGTTGACTGGTCCACTTTCGCTTTGGCACTCTGCCCCCTGGTGGTCACTGCTGAGAGCTTTGTCTTCAGGACCCTACCGGTCAAGCCCTGTTGTGCCTGTTGCAATTCACTGAAGAAATATTTCAGGATCTTGATCTTATGTGTTTAAAATTTCCACCGAAAGCTCTATTCTTCTCTGCAGCTCATATGGGCGCAACCGTTTTGGCACTGGTGCAAATTTTGCTCGACGTTAATTTTTTAGCTAGAATCGCATGAGCTAAAGCAGCTGAGATCTACAACGTGAACAAGATACTTTTTCTTGAAAATTGTTCCGATGGTCTGCTACTGGGCCTCGCCTTCACGATCATCTTCTCCCCTCTTAAAATGAGTTATCCACTTGCAAAGTGCTCGTTATTCCCCCAAAACTTTTCACAAAGCTTCAATTATGTCACCGTTCTTCCACCCAAGCTCTGTCATAAATTGGATGTTTGGTCTTGTCTCGATTTTAGTAAAATTCACGCTGCTCTGATAAAAGATTTCTTAAAACAGATGTATTATCCTTCTTAGCGCCTCAAATTTGATCTTCTTTGGGTATTATAACAAGTTAGTATAAGCTTGTGTTTGTGAAACAGTATTTTGAGATCTATGCATAGTTTTTCGGAGTACACATTTTCCATGTACTTTTCAAAGCCCCATCAGATAAAAGCTGCTACTGGGATTCTTAATTTTCAGGACGATTTCTAGAAAGTGCCAAATCAGTGGTGGTCTCTATTCCTTCTTTGGGCAAGGACTGTGTAGCTTACAAATGTAAAAGATTCTCTATGCCATGTCCTCACTTGCCACTGGATTTGTTTCTTCTCCCAGCAGATAGAAAGAGCAGAAATATGTGGACACATTCAATTATTTATTTATCTCTTCAGAGTTGAGAAAGTTCTTGGCTTGTTTCTAAAGAGATAGTGGTAAGACTGTCAAGTAATCCTATTTGCGTGTGGCTCGTAGACCTTGGTTAGGGACAGCGTCTGCGAGCGTTCTCTCTGGAGTCAGTGCTGGGAAGGGGCTGGCCAGTCGTTCCCCACGGGCAGCCTTATTGCGTCCTGTCCAGCCATGGATGTTCTGCGGTTTAGTTCACTCTGGTTGGAGCACTCAGGCTTCCTGTTCTTGTGCACATGCCCCATTGCTTTTTAATCTTAGCACTTTGTTTTCTCTTAGCAGTCCTCAGACCTCATCCACGTGCTTGTTTCTGTGTTTCATAAACATGTTAGCTCAGGATAATTCTGGCCTGGCTGATTCCCTACAGCACTGCTAACATTTGGAGCGTTGCCCGGCCCACAACCAGCACTCACCAATTACAACCTGACAGAATGAGCCTGGCGCCCACCACGTAGGGGGACTACTGCTTTCCAAAGCTCCCCCCTGTGTGCACGCCTCCATCAGGGTGTGACCCCACTCTCCTTTACAGCAGCGGTTCTCAATCCATGGGTCGTGACCCTTTTGGGGGTCAAATGACCCTTTCACAGGGGTCACCTAAGACCATCCTGCATATCAGATATTTACATTACGATTCATAACAGTAACAAAATTACAGTTATGAAGTAGCAACGGAAATAATTTTATGGTTGGGGGTCATGAGGAACTGTATTAAAGGGTTGCGGTTTCAGGAAGGTTGAGAAGCACTGTCAGTGTGTGCTTTACTCAAACCCACAAGTCCAAATGGAACCATCTGCAGCCCAATTCGCCCGAGGCCACAAGTGAAAGTAGGAGGAGCTCCTGATCCAGAAAGGCAACAGCAAACACGAGTTCCTGTGAGGACCAAACTCGCGTGTGGCCTCATAAAGTGAAAGCCTGAAAGGAAAACGTCAGGCGGTAAGTCTATGTTTATCAAGCTGACAGCAAGGTTTCTGCTAGGTGAAGATGCGTGGCCCGCTCCTGTTAGATGGCGAAAGTGCACAGCGTCGCCGGGACGGTGAACTGGTGAGACGCAGCTGCAAAGCTGCTCCCTCCAGGACCAACCCTCAAAGCCAGAGAGCACATTCTGACCCCAAGCGCAATTTGCACCTCAAGAAGTTCTTGCCCTATATAAAAAATAGACTTTTATTTATTATTCAACTAACCATGACATCTCTGGCTATCTGCGCAGTTCTTTCTGAGTTGTCCACCTGTCACAGTTCATGTGCTCCCAGGCTGCCGGCCGCACATTAGCCCGGAGAGCCAACGCCTGGGCAAAGCCGCCAAACCCTCCTGTCCGGCAGTCGGCCCCAGTGTGTCCCACTGTTACCAACCTGGTCTTCTGGTTTTCTCAGTGCAGTCGTCTCCTCGTGCTTACTCAGGCCTTCCTTTTATTTGCAATCTACATCTTCCCTGAACATCATTTTACTTTTCCATTTTTAGTATGTCTGTGCCTCACCCACAAAAGACAGATTCTCCTGTTTTCCAACGTGTTAGAGGAGAGGAAGCCTTCGCCCCTTCATGGTCTTGAGAAGAGTATTGTGAGCCACACACTGGCTTGGGCATCAGGTGGGTTATGCTGAACTCTGTCCATCAATTGCTTCACTACAGCCACTGTGAAAAAGCCTCGTTTAACCTGAGAACGTCTTTCTGTCGTGATACTCCCCTCTGTTTGATCTCACCTCCCACACTGTAAGCTTTTCCAAGGCAGGGACCATGTCTCACCCAGCTTGGAAGCCTGGGCATCATCCACCATGACGCTGTCCATGTAGCGCTCCTTCAAAGAGTTGTTAAATTAACTGAATTGAATTCTCAACCAATGGAAGTCTTTTGTAAATTTTTAATGTCAAGTTTTAATTTCTAACTAATAGGCTTTAATATATTTTTCCCCTTTCTTAAAATATGCATACATTTTTTGGCACCCTTTGTATATACAATGGGGCATATGAACTTTCCATACAAGTTGGTCCTGAGGACTGTCTCGGCATCACCTGGGGAGACGGGAACAAGGAGGAGCCTGATCTCAGAGGTGCGTCCTGAGCTGGATCCCAGCTGCCTCAGACTCACACCCAGTGATGCAGCCCTGATGGGAGCACGGGAAATACAGCAAATCAAGACATTTACGGGCGCTTTGTGAAAATCAAATGAGCTTCATTTTGAGAAAGCCTCCAGGGACTGGAAAGTGCTGTCCAAGGTCAAGGCCATTACCAGTGATACCAGGCCTTCTAACACAGATTTGCAGGTAGCTGCTTGGGGGGAGTTTGTGAGCTAGCCTTCAAGGATACACTGTGCCTGAAACAAACTTTATTTTTAAAACAGCCCATGAATCTTCACTTTTTCACTATAGTCAATTTTCAATTGTTTATTTAACTTTGTTTTAAATCACTCCAACCATTAAGTCACTGCTCTATCAGATTTATAAAATCCTCCTCTTCAAATCTTACTTGAAGTTGAAATCCATTCAATTGATTCTAACTTCGTAATTTTTTCTTGTTGAAAAATTCATGAAAATGGATATACCCACCAATTAGTCAGTCCTAACGGAACGATAACATATGGTGTTGATGATTCAAGCCCTCAGACATTAAGTAGTATTACTCAGAACCTGACCTGGAAATAAAAAAACATTTACTATATTCAAAATTATTTGATATCGGATTGTTTTGCTGTAACATGAAACGTCACCAGATTCTATTTGGCTTTATGCCATATTTCTTAATTAATGCTCTGAGGTTCCACAATATAGTACAAAAACAATGGGAAGGCATGTGCTCCAGACAGTGATTTCTGCATTAATTTCTTAGCACCAGAAGCATTTCTGCATTTCAAGCTGCATTCAGATCATAAATTATTCTTGGGGTCTTGTCACCTATGCCAAGTAAATGTGAAGTTACTAATATATATTAAGAGACCAGTTTGGCAAAATATTTAGATCGCAAACAGAAAAATTAACACCTTCTTTGGGTCAAGACCCTGCTGTAGCTGAAAATGATGATGAAAAACTAGCCAAGTAGCCCCTGAAACACGTTTGGTGAAAATCTCCTTCATCTTCAGCAGACACCTGAGAAGACACGAGTCATCAGCGTGACAGGTTCCAGACAGGGACGGGCGTCTTTTAAATTGCTCCAGGGGAGGGTGAGCCAGCAGAACTGAGTTCAGGGGGATAAAAGGAACAATTGCTTGTTAAAAAGAAGAGACGCACAGCAGACGGTCCCGAAGGAACACGCTGCACTCCCAGACACACGTTAAGATCAAAAGTCACCAAATACATGGATGTTTAAGGAATTCATTTTAAATATTATTTTTACTTGTAGTAAATAAGAGATATATGCCTAGGAATCAAATAAAGTTTAATTTTAAAAAATAATATTAACCTCAGGAGTCTAAGAATGATCTTAATCCACAACTTGTAGAATACTGTGCAAGTTTTAAAAGGGACATAGGACACAGGAAAATATTTTCTGAGTATCAGATTGAAATAAAAATAGCCACACAAAAATAGCCTAGAGTAGCACGGAGAGAGTGGCACCACAGAAGGGAGGCCCCAGGAATAAGGAGCCCAGGCGTGCCAGGGACATCTGGTGTCCATCACAATCTCCCAATGCCACCACGGTGGTCTGAGGGCAGCCACAGACAACATGCAAACAAATGGAAGGGACTGTGTTCCAGCAAAATCTACTCATAAAAATAGGTGGCCAGCTGGACTCGGCCCCCAGGCTGCCTATATGTGCCAACCAAGCTGGCAATATTCTTGGTCAGAAAGCAGAGGACAAGTTCCTGCCACTTCTGGAATCCAGAAGCCTCTGTTTTCCAGCCTCGCTTTGTTCGTAAGAAAATCTTCTGTCTTGTTTTTCTCTTAGAGACACTCCCTCTCTCCTCTGTTTCCAGGACACCAACTTTAATCTCCTCGAGGGACGCCGGCCTGTGGAGACGCTCATTAGGACGGGGAGTGCCAGACAGACACCTCTGCTTTGTACAGTGGGATGTAGCTTCTCCAATTCCGTCTTCTCATCTGAAAGGTGGGACTGGCCGTGCTGCCCACCCCGGGGGGTGCTGCGAAAAGTAAAGTTCCCGTCTCCAAGGTGCTTAGCATAGGCGTCGGCACAAAACAGGCGCTCAATAAGATGTAGCAACTATTTTTATATTTATGTTGTTTCATAAATCTTTTCTAAGGAAACAAAGTGCCTAACATTTTGCCTGCATAAAAGAAAAAGGAAAAAAAATGCAGAGAGAGAAATATTTTTTGAAAGGCAGAGAGGAGAAGGGGGATGGTGAGCACTCACCAAATGGGCACAATGTGAGGGCACACGGCCCTCTTCCCCGGCCCGCCAACCCCGTGAAGGGCCCAACCTCAGCTCCAACTTTACCTCAGAAACCCAAACAATGTAACAGAATCCTTGGTGCCCTCATGTTAGTCTGAAATTTAAAAAAATAAAGCTACAAACATTCTTCGGCCTCCACAGGCCGACCATGGCACTGACCAGGGTGGTAACTAGACTTGGTCTCCTTCAGATACTGTTTCTAGTTACGTTAAGGGCAGATCCAAGCCTGCAACCTCTGAGCCAGTCACTGAAACTCTCGAAGACGCCTGGCCTGAGAGAGGGCTGCACAAGGACAGGGTGGAGACCCTGGGGACGCCCAGCACCACCAGCCACGGTGTCTGCAGGAGGCCACATACAGGGCTCCGCTCCGTCCGAGTCACCACCAGGAGAACACAGCCGGGTCAGCAGAGCACGTGCCAAGGAGGGCAACGTGGACCATCCCTGACTCCCGCTGACAGAGGCCAGGCAGCGGGCGACGTGACCAACCCAGAGAAGGGGTGAGCAACAGCTCCTTTCTGAAACAAATGTCTGTTTAAAACCAAAATGAATATGTATATAATCCTGATTTTATTCTACCTTTTCAATGTAGAAACTAACTTTAGTTTCTTGTCCTAAGAAAATCAGACATATTGGGGTGTGTGTGAAAATCCTAATTTTCTGGCTCAGCACCTGTGGCTCAAGCAGCTAAGGCACCAGCCACATACACCTGAGCTGGCAGGTTCGAATCCAGCCCGGGGCCCGCCAAACAACAATGACGGCTGCAACCAAAAAATGGCCGGGCGTTGTGGCGGGCACAGCTACTTGGGAGTGGGAGGGGGAAGCAGGAGACTCACTTGAGCCCAGGACAGAGGTTGCTGTGAGCTGTGATGCTACAGCACTCTATCCAGTGTGACAGCTTGAGGCTCTGTCTCAAAAAAAAAAAAAGATAAAACCCTAATTTTCTGTATTTTGAAGGAACATGCTCATCCTGTGGAATTTAAAAATATGGATGCTTGTGGTCACTTGGTTACTTTGGTGCAGACCGAGTGTTAGTAGTTTGGGGTGCGTTATTTCTTCTGAAAATAATGCTACCTGGAGTTTTTGTTTGTTTATTTTAAGTTTCTACTAACTGAGCGTGTTTAGCATAAATAAGGTATTTATATTATTTCTCCAGATGTCTTTCTATGTCCAGTTCATTTTTTAAAATTCTCCCACATCAACAAGAGCAAGTTGAAATTATGAAGATAACACTCATTTTCAGATTATTTTCAAGTATAATCAATATCTTATTTTAGCACATTAAAAAAGATTGCTTTAGTTATCCATTTTTAAATCCAGAAATTAAACTTTACTACCTATTCATCTCTTCATTTTATTAATAAAGCATTTGGGAGTACTTACTAAGTACTAGTTACTGAAAGTATCTGTTCTCTCTCTGCCCACCATCACTCCAACCTTCAGCAACCCTGGACTGTTCTCCCCTCACCGGAACATCCACTTGGTTTTCTGAGTTCTAGATACACTTGACCCCTGACCTTTGGCTCAGACAGCTCACGCCCTGCTCCCTTGCCAGACACCCTCCCCTCCTGTTCTGTCCATCTCCTTGTCTAAAACGCCGCCCTGCCTGGAATCCAGCTTCGCACCTCTCGCTGCAGGCTCCTGCCCGCCTGGTCGGGACGTGAGGCCTCCTCTGCGTCTGCGCACCCCATGGGACGCCCCCGGGCCGGGCCGAGGGTCAGCTCTGATAACTGGCAGAGTGCAGGTCACGACCCAGCATGTGCGGCGCGCAGGTACACACTAACCTCGGTTCTGTTCAAACTTATGTGGGTGAGAATAACTGTTTGGGTAACACTCTTCCTTATACATATCCTCAATACTAAACTAAAAGGTATTTGAACTTCCTCAAACGTGTAAGTTAAAATATAAACTTTCACATAAATTACCCCAAATTATAGTCAATTCTCAGTGATCCTGAATGCACTGAAGTCAGGTTAGGAGACTGACAGCCGTGGTCCGCCCCCAGCAGCCGTCTGGTTTCGTCTTGGTCCTCCCGGGGGCAGCAGAGTCCCCGCAGCTCCTGTGGTCCAGGTGTGTGCCAACCACCTGCCGCCCAAACCACCTGGGCACACAACCACCTGCTGCCCAACCACCTGCCACCCAAACCACCTGCCGCCCAACCACCTGGGCACACAACCACCTGCCGCCCAAACCACCTGAGAACCCAACCACCTGGGCACCCAACCACCTGCTGCCCAAACCACCTGCCGCCCAACCACCTGGGCACACAACCACCTGCTGCCCAACCACCTGCTGCCCAACCACCTGCCGCCCAACCACCTGCTGCCCAACCACCTGCCGCCCAAACCACCTGCCGCCCAACCACCTGGGCACACAACAACCTGCTGCCCAACCACCTGCTGCCCAACCACCTGCCGCCCAACCACCTGGGCACACAACCACCTGCCGCCCAAACCACCTGAGAACCCAACCACCTGAGAACCCAACCACCTGGGCACCCAACCACCTGCTGCCCAAACCACCTGCCACCCAAACCACCTGCCGCCCAACCACCTGCCGCCCCAACCACCTGCCGCCCAAACCACCTCCCCCCCAACCACCTGCCGCCCCCACCACCCTCGA
>CAUYON010122292.1:0-14166 GCA_963573935.1 Arctocebus calabarensis | reverse complement strand
CCATGGCATCACAGCTCACAGCAACCTCCAATTCCTGGGCTCAAGCGAGTCTCTTGCCTCCGCCTCCCAAGTAGCTGGGACTACAGGCGCCTGCCACAATGCCTGGCCATTTTTTGGTTGCAGCCATCATTGTTGTTTGGCCAGCCAGGCTGGATTCGAACCCACCAGCTCAGGTGTATGTGGCTGATGCCTTAGCCCATTGAGCCACAGGTGCCGAGCCGCCCTCTTTACTTTTAGCATGTTTTAAATTTATTGCTGTTTTCAAACCACTCTGTTTGAAACTTCTATTGCGTCATCAGCATTGACCTTCTTTTCTTCTCCTGTAGAGTTGGTTTGTAACTGCAACCTCATTGCCACTGGTTTTGGGTGGGAATTGAGCAGGCATGAGCATTACTTTCATTTCTTTCTGTGCAGTTCTACGTTGTGTGCAAGACTTGCAACTTCGCCGTCTCAATATTTGGCATTGAGAGACTGGCTGGCCGTTGAGAATAATGCCTTTGGGTTCATCAGGGAGTAAACTTTAAATGATTCATTCACTAGTGAATATTTTAGCATTATGAAGACTTTTGCTTCTTTAAATGGCCTTGCAACTACAGGGACTTGGGGAAAATATCCTCCAATAAAGAAGACCTTCTCTATTTGGAGTTTAGAACATGTGAGCTTTTTGGGTAGTTAATCACAAAAAGGGATGCAGGTGCTATTGCTAAGATGGCATCAAAGTATGGCAGGGTTTTATGAAAACAATCTTGTATTCGTTCAAAAACAGCTCACTTGCAAAAAAGTTAACCTGAGAATTCTGTGTTTCCAACAGAAAGAGTTGTCATTATGTCTGCTAAGTGACCTCCCCTTTCCCTGCTTGAGACCTTGCAGTGACCAAGGGGCAGTGGAGAGAATCAGCTGAACTCAGGCTTTAGGAAATACCAGGAAACAGCAGGACGAGGAAGGTGGGCATAAAACCTTGGCCAGAGGTTTTCTGATTTGGTAACATTTTCCCATGCTAGGCGTTATATACATTTGCTTAGTTCTTCCCTCTGCTACACAACATTTTATTTTGAAAAATTTCAAAATGTACACCTAACATTTTACCACTATCTATCCATTTACCATTCCTGAATAATCTATCTCAGTTTTTGATTTTGTTTTCTTTTTGTCACCCTGGGTACAGTGTTGTGGCATCATAGCTTACAGCAACCTCATACTCTTGGGCTCAAGAGATCCTCTTGCCTCAGCCTCCTAAGTACTACAGGTGCCCACCATGATGCTTAGCTAGTTTTTTCTATTTTTAGTAGAGATGGGGGTCTCATTCTTGCTCAGGCTGGTTTTGAACTCCTAAGCTCAGGCGATCCACCTGCCTCAGCCTCCCGAAGTGCTAGGATTACAGGGGTGAGCCCTTGCACCCAGCCATTTTTTGATGTATTTCAACAGAAATTCGAGGCCTTAATACTTTAAGAAGTTTTTATTTAGAAATTATTTCAATCTTACACAAAGGTTACAAGAATAAAAATAGTACAGAGTACCACCATATTCCCTTTTACCCAATTAACATTTTTTTTGGTGTGTGTAGAGTCTCACTTTATGGCCCTCGGTAGAGTGCAATGGCTTCACACACTAAGCACACACTAAGTCCTAGGCTTAGGTGATTCTCTTGCCTCAGCCTCCCAAGTAGCTGGGACTACAGGCGCCCACCACAATGCCCTGCTAATTTTTTTTTTTGTTGCAGTTTGGCCAGGGCCGGGTTTGAACCCGCCACCCTCGTTGTATGGGGCTGGGGTGCTGAGCCACAGGTACCGCCCCCCAATTAACATTTCCATTTGTGTTGTCATCTGCATGTGCTCTCTCTCTGGATCCATGTTTATATATGTACATTTTTCCTTGGGCTTTTTGAGAGTACATTACATATGCCATTATCCTTTACTCGTAAATCCTTCAGAATATATTTATTTAAAAAATTATGACCAGGTACGGCAGCTTACGCCTGTAATCCTACCACTCTAGGAGGCCAAAGGGGATGGATTGCTTGAATTCAGGAATTTGAGACCAGCTTGAGGAAAAGCAAGACCCCATCTGTACAATAAAAATAGAAAAACCAGCCAGGCATTGTTGTGGTGCCAGCTACTCAGGAGGCTGAGGCAAGAGGATCTCTTGAGCCTAGGAGTCTGAAGTTGCTGTGAGCTATGATGCCATGTAACTCTACCCATGCAACAGAGTAAGACTTTGTCTCAAGAAAGGAAAAAAAATTATATTCAGATTTTTTTTTTTTTTTTTTTTGAGACAGAGCCTCAAGCTGTCACCGTGGATAGAGTGCGCTGACATCACAGCTCACAGCAACCTCCAATTCCTGGGCTCAAGCGAGTCTCTTGCCTCCGCCTCCCAAGTAGCTGGGACCACAGGTGCCCGCCATAATGCCCAGCCATTTTTTGGTTTAGCCGTCATTGTTGTTTGGCAGGCCCGGGCTGGATTCGAACCCGCCAGCTCAGGTGTACGTGGCTGGCGCCTTAGCCCGCTGAGCCACAGGCGCCGAGCCTATTCAGATTTTATTGTATTAAAATGATGCATGAAATATGTGGCTCTTGAGCTAAGACTTGAAATTTTTTGTTTTATAGAGATTATTCTCTTTTTTGTTATTTTTAGCTTTCTTAAGGTTTAATAGACAAAAAATTGTATACATTTATGGCATATAACATGATGTTCTGATATCTGTATATATTGTGAAATGATTAAATGAAACTAATTAACATATCCATAACTTCACATACTTTTTTGGTGGTGAGAACATTTATAATCTATTCTCTTACCAAGTTTTAAGTATACGATATGTTAGTAAGCATAGTTTACCACGCTGTACATTAGATGTCCAGAACTTACTCCTCCTGTCTCACTGAAACGCTGTATCTTTGACCAACATCTCCCCACTCCCCCCACCCTACCTCCTGGTAACCATTGAACTCTCTGCTTCTGTGAGTTTCACTTTCATAGATTGCACACAGAGAGATCACGTAGCATTTGTCTTTCTGTGCCTGGCTTATTTCACTTTGTATAAGGTCTCCAGGTTCGTCCCTATTGTGACAATGACAGGATATACTTCCTTTTAAAGACTAAATAGTATCCTGTTAGGTATGTACACACCACATTTTCTTTTTTTTTTTAATTTTTGTTTTTTCATGCTACATTTTCTTTATGAATTCATCTGTTTCTTTTTTTGAGACCGAGTCTTACTATGTCACCCTCGGTAGAGTGCTATGGCATCACAGCTCACAGCAACCTCAAACTCTTGGGCTTAAGCAATTTTCTTGCCTTAGCCTCCCAGTAGCTGGGACTAGAGGTGCCCACCACAACGCCTGGCTGTTTTTTTGTTGCAATTGTTGTTGCCTTGTTGTTTAGCTGGCCTGGGCTGGGTTCGAACCCACCAGCCTCAGTGTGTGTGGCTGACGCCGTAACCACTGTGCCAGGGCGCTGGGCCTGCATTTATCTGTTAATGGACACTGAGGTTGATTCCATATCTTGCTATCATAAATAATACTGCATTTAACATGGGACTGCAGATATCTCTTCAAAACACTGGTTTATTTTCCTTTGGCTATGTCCCCAGAAGTGGGATTGCTGAATCATCTGGTAGTTCTATTTTTAATTTCTTGAGGAACCTCCATACTGTTTTGCATAACGGCTGTACTCATTTACATTCTTACCAACAGCAGGATATATTTTTTGAGAATTCAGATATTCTCTTACATAATCCTGGTAAAGTTCTGACCTTCAGCATATTGATACATACTTTATTTGTATCCAATTCCTAATTAAAAAAAAATGACTATTGGCAAAAAAATGACTATGTTGTATTGCATTCTATGGAGCTATCTTCATTCATTTTATCAATTCTCTATTGCTAGATGGGTGGGCAGTTTCCTAATTTAACAACACTTTATCTTTTTTTTTTTTTTGTAGAGACAGAGTCTCATTCTATTGCCCTTGGTAGAGT
This sequence comes from Arctocebus calabarensis, assembly GCA_963573935.1. Lineage (NCBI taxonomy): Eukaryota > Metazoa > Chordata > Mammalia > Primates > Lorisidae > Arctocebus > Arctocebus calabarensis. The sequence continues at coordinate 10,190 of CAUYON010122292.1, read as the reverse complement.
GCTGTGGCATCACAGCTCACAGCAACCTCCAAGTCCTGGGCTTAGATGATTCTCTTGCTTCAGCCTCCCGAGTAGCTGGGACTCCAAGTGCCCGCCATGACACCCGGCTATTTTTTTGTTGCAGATTGGCCGGGGCCTGGTGTGAACCCACCACCCTCGGTATATGGGGCTGACGCCCTACCCACTGAGCAACAGGTACCCACAACACTTTATTATTATTATTTTTTTTTGCCCACAACTCTTTTTCTTTGTGCACTTATATCCTTAGAATAACTTTCTAGGAGTGGAATTGCTAGATTGAAGTATATATATTAAAAAAATCTTGATTTGCAGTATATTGCCAAGTGAGGAGTATGCACTTCTTATTTTTTGTTAGTTTGTTTTTTAGGAGTATACACTTCTACCAACAAATTATGAAAATGTTTACTTTCCTTCATTTTCCCAACACTAGATATTATTAGCCTTTTAAAATCTGGGCCAGTCTGATAAGCAAGAAACATCTCTTATTTTAATTTGCATTTCTTTCTTTTCTTTTTTTTTTTTTTTTGAGACAGAGCCTCAAGCTGTCACCCTGGGTAGAGTGCTGTGGCATCACAGCTCACAGCAACCTCCAACTTCTGGGTTCAAGAGATTCTCCTGCCTCTGCCTCCCAAGTAGCTGGGACTACAGGCACCTGCTACAATGCCCGGCTACTTTTTGTTGCAGACATCATTGTTGTTTGGCAGGCCCAGGCTGGATCCGAACCCGCCAGCTCAGGTGTATGTTGCTAGCGCGTTAGCCACTTGAGCCACAGGCACCGAGCCTAATTTGCATTTCTTTCAACACACTGTTAATTATGTATCTAATATCTAATCCCCCTTTTTGCTAACAGAGCCTAGATTTTGTCAGTAGGCTGAGCCTTAGGTGAGGTACCCATGCTTACAACCTCCCTGGCCTCAGCAATGCCGTGGGACACAGTTCTGACCAATGAGCTGTGATTTGGCCCCTCCAAATGTCATGTTGAAATTTGATACCCAAATATTGGATGTGGGGCCTGGTGGAGCTGTTTGGGTCATGAGGTGGGGGTGTGAGTCCTGCATGGTTGGCTTGGTGCCCTCCCAGCGAAGAATGAGCTTTCTCTTTTTGCAGGAGAGCTGATTGTTTGAAAGAGCAAGTCACCCCCTCTTCTCTTTCTCGCTCCTTCTCTTGTCCGGTGACATACTTGCCCCCCCTTCACCTTCCGCATTAATCGGAAGCTCCCTCAAACCCTCGCCAGAAGCAGATGCTGGATGATGCTTCTTGTACAGCCCACAGAATAGCGAGCCCAACAAACCTCTTTTCTTTATAAATCACCCAGCCTCACATATTTGCTTCATAGCAACATAAAGCAGACCAACACAAGCTGTAACCAGAACGCACTGGGGCTTCTGTGAAGTATTTCGTTTTCCCACCAGGTGGGAAAATACAGTTGTTGCTCCATGTTCTTTTCCCTTTCTACTTTGAATTTAAAAGTGATGAGGGAGTGGCCGAGGTAAATAACCCAGTTTATTTAAGCCATAGCAAATCTCTTACTTGCAGCTGACAGTATTCCTGAATGATATAATCTAGTGAGGCTGAAGCTCGTGTTGTGCTAGCTGACGTGTGACACGTAACCTGCTGTGTGATGGTCCTTGTCTGTCTGTCTGTCTGGCTGCCCTCTATAGGGTGAGACCAGGGACTGCTTGACAGTGATCCCTGCTTGTGTTGTGGAGTGGGCACAGAGAGAGTGCTTGCTGTGCTAGTTTGTTTTCTGTTGCTCAGAATAGAGTATTTGAAGCTGGATAACTTATAAAGAAAATACATCCATTTCTTACAGTTCTAGACGTTGAGAAGTGATGTCTGCTGAGGGCCTTCCTGGTGAGGATTCTCTGCAGAGTCCAAGACGGTGCAGGGCACCCCCTGTGAGGGGCTGAGCATGTCCACGTGCTAGCCCAGATTTCTCCTCCTCTGCTTATAAAGCCAGCAGTTCCCCTCCCATGATAACCCATTATCCTTTAATCCATCAGCCCATGGATGGATAATCCACTAATGGAGGTCTCTGTGCTCATTAAGTTCTTTTGGTCTTTTTACTCCTTGATCAGAACCAGAGATTCTTGCTTTTTAACTGTGCCTCCTAATCTCTTTGGAGGATACATAGTTATCCCAATAATACATCAGTCATAATAACTGATGTATTATTGGGATAACTAATATCTAATGTATTATTGGGATAATAGAGCATTGTAAATTGATGGAGACTTCTTACTACAGAGGTGATACCTGGGTGGTTTGGCGTCTCCAGATTCTACCTGCTCATCCCTGGGCCAAGGGCGTCAATATTTCAGCATAGCTCAATAGTCACAGTAGGCAGGAAGCTCTGCTCTCAGTAGACTTGAAAGCTTGTCTACTTCCGGCTGAAGAGTAGCATGACTGCATTTATTTATTTATTTATTTATTTATTTATTTATTTATAGACAGAGTCTCACTCTGTTGTCCTAGGTAGAGCTGGGTTGTCATAGCTCACAGTAACCTCAAACACTTGGGCTTGAGCAATCCTCTTGCCTCCGCCTCCGTAGTAGCTGGATGACAGGCATTCACGAATACTTTTTTGTTGTTGTTGTTGCAGATTGGCTGGGGCCAGGTTTGAACCCCGCCACCCTTGGTATATGGGACCAGCACCCTACTCACTGAACCAAAGGCACTGCCCCCCAAAATTTGTTTGCGATGAATACTTTTAAATGTAAACCAATATAACGAAAGGCCTGGCTGAGCAATAAATACTAATATAAGTGTTTGGCTGCCATCTACTGGTCTAAGATGGATTTGAGTTTCTAATCATCCAGGAAGTTTCCACCCTGTGTCCGTCCACCTTGGTCACAGGAACCTCAAACATCTGGGCTCAAGATATCCTCCTGCCTGAGTCTCCCAAGTAGCTAGGACTACAGGGACACATTTTTCTTTTCTATTTTAATTAAAAAAATTTTTTTTTGAGACAGAGCCTCAAGCTGTCACCCTGGATAGAGTGCGGTGACATCACAGCTCACAGCAACCTCCAATTCCTGGGCTCAAGCGAGTCTCCTGCCTCCACCTCCCAAGTAGCTGGGACTACAGGTGCCCGCCACAACACCCAGCCATTTTTTGGTTGCAGCCGTCATTGTTGTTTGGCGGGCCCGGGCTGGATTCGAACCCGCCAGCTCAGGTGTATGTGGCTGGCGCCTTAGGTTGTTGAGCCACAGGCGCCGAGCCTTTAATTTTTATTATCCATTAACATTTTTTAACCTGGAGCATAGACCCAAGTAGCCCTGAATGTATGCTACCCATCCCTCAACTTCTATTTTTCCACTTGTTGATCCATCCACCCATCCATCCACCTCCCCTCCTCTGCTCTCTATCTGTCCACCCATCCACCTTCCCCTCCACCCCTCTGTCTTTCTATCTGTCTATTCAAATGCCTACATATCTCTCTCCCCATGACCCCATCCTCTATCTGTCCACCTGCCCTTTCACCTACCCACCCTTCCACCCTCCCCATCCCCAGAATGAGGGGCACATTCTTAGCAAATGGCTTCTTTTCATTCATATTATTTGATTTTTTTTCTCTAGAAAGTGGTCAAAGGAAGAGCACCAGATGTTGACCTGGTAGAGATTCATGTGTTTTATGTGAGGTCCACCTGCTCACAGTTGCCTTCCTGGTTAGCTACTTGAGACAGCTAGTGGTACTGGCAATGTGGGAACTTGTCTTTCTGTTAGCTGAGTGTGAGATGCATCTAGCCCGTAATTTCAGAGAGGCCTGTGTCACACAGACTAGTCCTTCAACCTTGTCTTCTCCAAAGGGCTATTCTAGTTCACCTTGACATAACAATCCCATCCATCCTTTTCACCTTTTCACCCCATTCCTTTCTCCTAGCGCTGGTTGAGTCTCCTTGCTGAGACTTCTTTTTTTTTGATAGAGACAGAGTGTCACTTTATCGCCCTTGGTACAGTGCCATGGCGTCACGCAGCTCACAGCAACCTCCAACTCCTGGGCTTAGGCGATTCTCTTGCCTCAGCCTCCCGAGTAGCTGGGACTACAGGCATCCGCCACAACGCCCGGCTATTTTTCTGTTTTACAGTTCAGCTGAGGCTAAGTTTGAACCTGCTACCCTCGGTATAAGGGGCTGGCACCCTACTCGATGAGCCACAGGCGCCACCCTTGCTGAGACTTCTATTTGCAGATGAGTCTCCTTGCTGAGACCCCAGTGAAGTCAGCACCACGGGATCTCCTGGACTTACCCCAGAGGTACCATCTGGCTCATTGGTAAGAGACCATCGTCTTTTAGAGATGTCTGAAGGGGACAGCAGATACCACCCTGGAGGGGCAGGGATAGTGGATGAGAGCCTGGGATGCTGGGCTCTCTGATCTCTTTCTCTTCCCAGATGGGCTGGAAACCAGCTGTCTGTCATACCAGACAGCATATTGGGATGTATTCTTACCAATTGGAAATATTTTGACACTTAAAAAGCATCATTTGATTTTCTTTTATAATACAACTTGGTCTTAATATAAATTAGATAACTCCCAATATCGGCCACTTAACAGGACCTGAAATTATGGCACATCAACTTCCTTAGTCAATTTTTATAAAGCATCTGGGTAAATGGTCAGAGATCTCCTATGTCCAGGAATTTTTATATTCTTAATTTTTAGAGACAGTCTTACTTTGTCACCCTCGGTAGAGTGCTGAGTCACAGCTCACAGCAACCTCCAGCTCTTGGGCTTAGGTAATTCTCTTGCCTCCCAAGTAGCTGGGACTCCAGGCGCCCACCACAACACCTGGCTATTAGATTGTTGTAGTTTGGCCGGGGCCAGGTTTGAACCCACCACCTTCAGTATATGGGGCCGGTGCCCTTTTCACTGAGCCACAGGTGAGGTCCTATCCAGGAATTTTTCTATCTTAGAAATCAACAAGACCTTTGTCTTCGGAAGGTTAAATCTTTGACAGGAACGCCACACCTTCTTGCCTTGGTTCTTCTTCTACAGCCTCTTCACCCCACTATGCCTGAACCTCTTTCTTCATACATCGGGCCACCACAGGCTGAGCCAAAAGGCACCCAGTTTCTGTCTCTGGTTGAGATGCCAGTGAGGAGTCTGGGCCAGCACTAGTTCTCAAGCTCTTCTCCCTTAGCGAGTTAAATCCAAACTGATTTAGGCTCTTCCACTGATAACACTGGCTGGTACATTGAAGCCTTTCAACATCTTTGTTTAGCATATGCTATTACTTGGGAGGACCTCCAAATTATATTGGGACAGATTTTGACTGATTTAAAAGAAAAGTGGGTCCTAAAAGAAGCTAAAAAATTTGTAGATGGCCTCTATCTCTCCAGAGAAAAATACCGCATGGATATGTTATTGCTGCCACTGATCCCAGCTGGGATTCTACTGGTGAATCTCAATGGTGAGAATGGGATCATTGTGCATCATTCATAAAGACGCCTCTCCGCATATGGCCAGACAGAAAGTCATTAGTTATGGGGCAGTGACCAGTCTCACTCAAGCCCAGAAGAGACTCCTGTCACTTTTCTTCAGCACCTTAAAGATACCCTGGTCAAACTCACTGCATTAGCTCTTGAGAGCTAGAGGGTTGAGGGGGGAGTCATTTTGAGAGACAAGTTTTTTCTTTTTTTTCCTTTGAGACAGAGTCTCACTCTGTTGCCATAGGGTCAAGTGCCATGGCACCATAGCTCACACCAACTTCAAACTCCTGGGCTCAAATGATCCTCATGGCTCAGCTTCTGGTGTTGCTGGAACATAGATGTCTGCCACAATACCTGGATAATTTTTCTATTTTTAGTGGAGACAGGTGTCTCACTCTTGCTTAGGCTGGTCTTGAACTCCTGAGCTCAAGCAATCCTCCCATCTTGGCCTCCCAAAGTGCTAGGATTATAGGCATAAGCCGGCCTAGAGAACAAGTTCTTAACTCAATCAGCTTCAGACAGTAGGAGAAAACTCCAAAAGCTTTTGTCTCAAGACCCATGAGGAATATTTAGAAGAGCGTTCGGACATTTCAAATGTAGTATATTACAATAGGGATCAAGAGCACAAGGCTAGGGCTCAGGAGAGGGAGAGGAGCAAAGAGAAGAGACACACCCAGTTATTAGCTGCACTTGCAGGCTGGGCCAATGCACCGGGGAAGGCCCCCAGGCTCCACCTGAGTATGTCTCTCCACCTCCTATATGTTATGCCCACTCTGGGAGGTGTTGGGACCTACAAGACAGCCTCAGAGAGTCTATGTCCCTCCCATTCTCCACGAGAGACCTACAAACTTACAAAGAGAAACCGGGGTGTTTCTCAGCAGACCCTGGGAAGTTCAGAGAGGAATTTGAACACCTGGCAGTAGTCTTTGATTTGACTTAGAAGGAAGTATCAGTCCTGCTCTCTCACTGTTGTTCAATAGATGAGAAGAATCAAATTTGGGCTTCTGGTAAGTACATGGAGATCAGCTGCATGCCCCAAATCTAGCTTTGGCCCCATGTAAGCAGACTGCTCCACCCATCCGTGGAGCTGTGAGGGGAGGTCATTTTGAGAGACAAGGTCTTTTTTTTTTTCTCTTTGAGACAGAGTCTCACTCTGTCACCAGAGGGTCAAGTGCCATGGCATCATACTCACACCAACCTCAAACTCTTGAGCTCAAATCCTCATGGCTCAGCTTCCTCATGGCACTGCTCCCCTAGTGCAGTGTTTTTCAATCATTTTTTTTTTTTGTATGTTGGGGATTCATTGAGGGTACAAGAAACCAGATTACATTAATTGCATTTGTTAGGTAAAGTTCTCTTATAATTGTGTCCCCCCCCTCCCAAAAGGTGTATCACACACCGAAACTTCAATCATTTTTTATCACTTGAACCAATGGTTAAACTTCCATGGCACACTTAATTTATGTTGATCAAAAAAAAAAAAAAAAAGAGTAAAACAAAGAATATACTTACTGTGCTTTGAACCTCTTTCAAAAATAATTTAATTAGGGCAGCGCCTGTGGCTCACCGAGTAGGGCGCTGGCCCCATATACCGAAGGTGGCGGGTTCAAACCTGGCCTCGGCCAAACTGCAAAACAGAAAAATAGCTGTTTATCCATTATACAAAATCTAACCTATTATTTCCTGGCTCCCTGTGTAATTTTATGAATATATGTAAAACATTATCTAATTGTATTTGCTCCAGAAGTCAGATTCTTGTGGCTGGATTTGAGCCCACCAGCTCGGGTGTACGTGGCTAGCGCCTTAGCCCGTTGAGCCACAGGCGCCGAGCCAGAAAAGGAAAATCTTGCTAAACTCAGGGTCTCAGCCTCTTGTGGAGGCTGACCCATCCTGCTCTGGAGTACTTTGCCTCCTTGCACCTCCTTGCTCTGCTCATTGACTCTGCCAACTCGGTACCAGTAACCATTCTTCAGTATAGGAACCAAGCATAGGGGCCCGGCATGGGCATCATGAAGAGCTGGTATCTTTTGATAGTCTTTTCTTTTTCTTTTTCCAGTTTTTTGGCAGGGGCTGGGTTTGAACCCGCCACCTCTGGTATATGGAGCCAGTGCCCTACTCCTTGAGCCACTGGCGCCGCCCATGATTGTCTTTTCTTTTTTTTTTTTGAAACAGAATCTTACTTTATCCCCCTTTTGGTAGAGTGCTGTGGTGTCATAGCTCACAAATTTTGGGCTTAAGATATTTCCTTGCCTCAGCCTCTCAAGAAGCTGGGACTACAGGCACCCACCACAACGCCTGGCCGTTTTTATTTTTTCTTTTATTTATTTATTTTTTTTTGATATAGCTGTCACCCTGAGTAGAGTGCCATGGCTTCATAGCTCACAATAACCTCCAACTCTTGAGGTCAAGTGATCTTGCCTCAGTTTGTTTCTATTTTGTGTAGAGACTAGGTCTTGAACTTATGAACTCAAGCAATCCACCTGCCTCGGCCTCCCAGAGTGCTAGGATTACAGGTGTGAGCCTCTGCGCCTGCCCTGCCTTGCTATTTTTATTTTTATTTTTTTTTGAGACAGAGTCTCACTATGTCACCCTTGGTGTGCCATGGTGTCACAGCTTACAGCAACCTCAAGGTCTTGGGCTTAAGCGATTCTCTTGCCTTAGCCTCCTAAGTAGCTGGGACTACAGGGGCCTGCCACAACGCCTGGCTATTTTGGGGTTGCTGTTGACATTGTTGTTTGGCAGACCTGGGCTGGATTCGAACCCACCAGCTTCAGTGTATGTGACTGGCTCCTTAGCCACTGAGCTACAGGCGCCAAGCCTGCCCTGCTACTTTTAGAGATGAGGTCTTGCTCTGGCTCTGGCTCAGGATGATCTTGAACCTGTGAGCTCAGACAATCCACCCTCCTTGACCTGCCTCCCAGAGTGCTAGGATTACAGTCATGAGCCATTGTGCCTGGCTGATTGTCTTTTCTTTTGAAAATTAGTCACAGTTTCCTGATTCTTTGCATATTAAATAATTTTATATTGTATCCTAGATAGTTTGAATTTTCTATTAGGAGACTGTGAGTGTTGTTTAAACTTGTGGGTTTTTTTTTTCTTCCTGCTTTTGTAAGCAATTCACTTGGTTAGATTTAGGCTGCAAGTTCCAACTTGCCCTCAATGGGCTCTGATCCCAACATCAGTTTAATTTTCAAAGCAGTTGCGAGTCCTGGTCAGTGGCCTAACATGTAAATCAGTTCTCAAAGTCTTTGTTTCCTGTTGGGTCTACTTGGGGGTGAGCCCAGGGCACAATTTTATGGGATCCCTTTCTAAGCTCCTTCTCTGCACTCTGTCACTCAGACACCCAATACCGTGTCCTCTGGCTGGAAAGTCAGGATGTCAGTCTGGTCGGTCTGCTGTGCACTTGCTATGAAAACTTCTGCCTTTGTGCTGAGGCCAACGAAGGAGTGAGGAATGAAAGAGCACAGGGGTGCAGCGTTAGGACTGAGGTTTCCCTGGGGCCAGGGCCTGAGAAGAGAAAGTAAAAGCAAACCCAGCCCAGGGGATATCTCCCATTCCTGCTGTCCCTTAGGGATTCTGACCCTCAAATAAGAAAGGGGGCTTTTCTTGGAGCTCTTTTTATTCTCACTCTGTATTCACTTTCAGAATTTGTGCTGCCTGATCCAGACCAGGAGAAATGGGAGGAAAATATCCACAGACAACTCACCCCGGGATCGTTTCTTCTGTGGTCTATCAGCTGCCATTTATCTTTCAGAGCCTTCAGAGAGCTGCTCTGTGAATTGTGTCCAGAGTTTTTTTTTTTTTTTTTTTGAGACAGAGCCTCAAGCTGTCATCCTGGATAGAGTGCTGTGGCATCACAGCTCACAGCAACCTCTAATTCCTGGGCTCAAGCGAGTCTCTTGCCTCCGCCTCCTAAGTAGCTGGGACTGCAGGTGCCCGCCACAACGCCTGGCCATTTTTTGGTTGTAGTCATTGTTGTTTGGCAGGTCCAGGCTGGATTCGAACCCGCCAGCTCAGGTGTACATGGCTGGCGCCTTAGCCCGTTGAGCCACAGGCACCGAGCCCAGAGTTTTTATTTCTTTTTATTTTTTAATTTATTTTGCTTCTGAGCAGGTATAATATCCAAAGTTTTTTGTTTGTTTGTTTGTTTTTTTAAGAGACAGAGTCTCACTTTGTCACCCTCAGTAGAGTACCATAGTGTCACAGCTCACAGCAACCTCCAGCTCTTGGGTTTAGGTGATTCTCTTGCCTCAGGCTCCCGAGTAGCTGGGACTATAGGTGCCTGCCACAACGCCCAGCTATTATTTATTTATTTAGAGACAGAGCCTCAAGCTGTCATCCTGGATAGAGTGCTGTGGCATCACAGCTCACAGCAACCTCCAGTTCCTGGGCTCAAGCGATTCTCCTGCCTCCACCTCCCAAGTAGCTGGGACTACAGGCGCCTGCCACAACACCCGGCCATTTTTTGATTGCAGCCATCATTGTTGTTTGGCGGGCCCGGGTTGGATTCGAACCCGCCAGCTCAGGTGTATGTGGCTGGCACCTTAGCCTGTTGAGCCACAGACACTGAGCTGTTAATTGTGATCTTTTACAACATGTTTGCATTTTGATGGAAGGCTTTTCTACACCTAAAAGTCTTAACCTTTGGAGAGGCTGGATTTCCAATATGGAGCTGTGTAGATGGTTGGTAAAATGTTTTGAAGCTGGCCTTTTGGTAGAGATGGAAATGTTTCAGAATG
>CAUYON010122291.1:0-21216 GCA_963573935.1 Arctocebus calabarensis | reverse complement strand
TCCCTTACCTTTTCCCCATATTCTTGTGCTATAATTGGGTTTCAGCCTTCATATGAAAGCTGTAAATTAGCTTCATAATAGGGCTGAGTACATTGGATACTTTTTCTTCCATTCTTGAGATACTTTGCTAAGAAGAATATGGGTTTTTTGTTTGTTTTCAGCCTAGTCTTTGTAAAACAGCCTTGCAGTTAGTTATGTGTGTACTTAACATATTTATACATTTTAACAATTTTTTAAAAACATTATAACGTTATTTCAAATACTAAGGGGATATAAATGTTTCTGTTACATGGAGAAGTGTGTAATGGTTAAGTCAGGGCTTTTAATGTTCTTATCACCAAAATACTGTCCATTGTACCCAATAGGTAAGTTTTTCCCTCACACTTCTCCCACCTCCTCCCCTTTTTGGTTTCCAGTGTCCCTAACATCTCTTTATGTTCATGTGTGTCCACCATTTAGTTCCCACTTACAGTGAGAACTTTGGTGCTTATTTTTCCATTCCTGAGATACTTCACCTAGAATAATACTCTCCATTTCCATCAAAGTTGCTACAAAAGACATTATTTCATTCCTTTTATGGTTGAGTAGTACTCCATTGTGTGTGTGTGTGTGTCTGTCTATCTGTCTATCTAACTATAATTTTTTTTCACATTTTCTTTATCCTTCCTTGAGTTAATAGAACCAAGTTAATTCTAAATCTTTGCAATTCTTATCTGAGCTGTGATAAATATTCTGGTGCAGATGTTTCTGATTGTTTAAGAACATTCAAAACAGAAAATTACCTCTGTTCCTTTGGGTCAGTACCCAGAGTGGGATTACTGGACGGAATGGTAGTTCTGCATTCATTTCTTTGAGAAATCTCCATATTGTTTTCCGTGGAGATTCTACTAACTTGCTGTCCTGCAGAGGAGTATCCAACCCTTTGGCTTCTCTGTGTCACATTAGAAGTAGAAGCAGAAGAGTTGTTTTGGACTACACATTTAAAACACAAACACTAAAGAAAGCTGAGAAAAACTAAAAAAATGTTCTTGCATAGTTTTATGTGAGATCTACCATCACAGATAAGCAAAACATCCCACATACAATCCACACTAGCCTGCAGCCACAGATTGCACACCGCTGCAAACAGTTCTTTCTATCTGAATCTGTGCCAGCATCAATGTTTGTGACCTTTAAATATTGGCCCTTCTGAAAGGGGCAGCATCTCCGTGTGGTTTTAATTTGCATTTGCGTGATGGTTAGCAATGTTGAGCATTCTTTCATAAGTTTGTTGGCCATTTGTTTATCTTCTTTTGAAAAACTTCTGTTCATATTTTTTGCCCAGCTTGATTTTTTTTCTTGCTAATTTGAGCTCTTTGTAGATTCTATATATTAGCCCTTTGTCAGCTGTATACTTTGTGAACATTGTCTTCCATTCTGCAGATTTTTCCATTTATTCTATTGATTATTTCCTTCACTGGGCAAAAGCTTTTTAATTTAATTGCATCCCAATTATTTATTTTTGTTGCTGCTATAGCTGCCTTTGGGATATTAGTAATAAATTCTTTGTCAAGGCCAAGGTCTAGAAGAGCTTTTCCTACATTTTCTTTTAGAATTGTTATTGTTTCACATCTTACCTTTAAGTATTTTCACTTTATTTCTAGTGGCAGACTATGGCATTTTGCTTTAATACACTTATGAGTTATATATGCACCACAATGTACATTTTTACTCCCAGGGCTTCTTTTTCTAACTTAGAACATTGTTTTGACTACAGAGTTATCTCACCAGAAAGTTAGTATTTATATTCCTACTGAGAAAAATCAATATTGAACTTTAAGTTTATAACAGCATTTATTATGTCAGTTATTTTACTTGAGGTATTTAACTTAGAAATTCTGATACACTATCAACATCAACTAATGAAGCACTAGAAATAATAACATTGTGCTGCTTTTGCAGCACATATATTAGAATTAGAATTATACAAAGAAGATTAGCATAGCCACTGCACAAGGATAATACACAATTCATGAAGTGTTCCGTATTTTAAAAAAGAAATGAAAATGAGCCGGGCATTGTGGTGGGCGCCTGTAGTCCCAGCTACTCGGGAGGCTGAGGCAAGAGAATCGCCTAAGCCCAGGAGCTGGAGGTTGCTGTGAGCTGTGTGACACCACGGCACTCTACCCAGGGCGATAAAGTGAGACTCTGTCTCTACAAAAAGAAAAGAAAAGAAAAGAAAATGTTGCTCTGTTTGTCAAGCTATTTGTCTGCTAATTAGGTAACATGTTAATGGTTACTGTTCCAATTTTTCCAGACACACACACAAAATTTCTAATCAAGAATAAGCAAAATTAATTTAGAAGGTCATTCACATGATTTAAATGAGAAGTCACCCTTTGCAGCTGCACTCCCAATAGTGGCATCTTAAAACACAGTATTCTTAGGAAAGCTTCTGACTTCTGAAGTAGATGCTGATTATCGCTCAACAAATTAGTGACTTCTGGGTTTCACAAGATGGGTGATAATATGCTGTCCACACAAGATGGAAAGTGTTGGCCTGCTTTTGTACAAGACATTACATGTATCATCTATTTTCTTAAAAACAGAAATTCAGCACTTAATTTCATATTAAATATGCACATCTATTTTTAAAATCATTTCTGTCAAAAGGGTTAATTGCTTAACACAATAGCATTGCCGAGAATTACAGATTTATACTGTACAAAAAAATAAAACCCATTTTAAGAAGTGTTAAACTATGCTTTAAATTACGTATGGCAGGATTACTCCACCTCTATTTCATATATGTATGTGTATACATCTCTATTTTCATATATATATATATATACACGTACATCTCATATAGATCTAACTTATAATTTCTGAAGCTTTCCACAGTAAATGAGTTTTGGTGGCTTTGTGTATCTGTGAGGCAGTAACAAGGGCAATGCCCTAACTCGTGGCCAGTCCTGATCAGGCTCGATGCTTCTCTGATCCCACTTCCGAACAGAAAGGTTGGCTGTGTTCAGGTACTTACATCCGAGAGCAGTTCCATTTTGTCAGTAGGTACCTTGCCTGCTGCCTTTGAAAGGAAGAGCCTGGCTATATTGTTTCTTTAATCTTTCTTTTTTTTAAAATATAATCTTTCATTTTTAACCAGGCATCATACCAAAAGTTTCGTCCACTTCCTTTTGAGCTGTGGTCTTACAGTTGTCCACTATAGTTGAGACCTTAGCAGAAATTGCAAAGATAGAGGCTTATTAAACTACCCCAATGTGTTTTAATGAACAAAATGTACTGATACTTTGTTTAAAATGAAAACAAATGTGGGGCAGTTACTAAACTGAGCAGATGATGTGGAGGGAATACGGGCACGAACTGCGATGGGCAGTGACTGGGAGAAGAAAGCCGCGACTCCGAGAGAGCTGGTCTTGTGTCGTGCCTGGTGCACAAATGCTGGTTGAAGAATCCGGCTGCCATATTGAGCAAAGGACCAGACCACGTGGAAGTGAACATGGAGGGAACACCGGTGAAGTGGAAGTCACCAGTGTTGTTAGGGAAGAGATTCCTGTCCTGTTATTCTAAATCTGTACACAGTCACCCCCCCAAACCGCACATTGACCTAGGATGTCAAGTCGGATTTGATTCAGATTCTCACCTTGGCTGAGATAAAATGCACATCATCCTCATTTCCCTGGGAGCGGGGATGGAAACCATCTCCAGTAACATGCTCAGAACGTGAAGCATCCTAATATGATTGTGTCCTTTTCCTGGAAGGTTCCTCACTCTGTACTTCTCAGAAAGGTGACCGTAGACCCAGGACATTCTTCTGCCTCTCACTTCCTTCCAGAGACTTCCCTGAGTGAGTCAAAGGCTATTTTCAAGTCATGTTGTGCTGAATACAAAGTTAAAAATCAAATAATTTAATATTTCAGGAAGAGGTGCTGTAACAAATAAAAACAAAGATGAAGCAACTGGAGCCTCAAAATGAAGTTCAGTTGCGTGTAAAAATCTATCTCTGCTTTGTACTCTTTATTCATCTATGAAATCCATAGCTATTGCTTTATCCTGCAAGTGAGCTGTCTCTTCTCCTAATTAATAATTTATGTCTATTCTACTTTATATTGATCCATTTTTTTCCTGCTTCTTGGTATATGATACAACTCTAATAACACAATCCACTTTAAAAATATTCTCAGAGTATAAAAGAAACAATTTCTGCTGATACAAGCAACCATGGTGATCTTTTCATTTGCCAAGCATACCTTCTGCCTTCTGGCTCAGAATGTTATTTTACTTTAAAGAAATGAGGTCTTTTCTTGACAAGAGTAAAACAAATGCTCATCATAAATCAAATCAATGTGGATAAAATCATACTTAGGCTGATATGGAGCCAAATCTAAGATGCCAGAACCACTAGAAATTTCCAACAATCAGGGTGAGTCACTTAAAAAATAAGAGTTCTGCATCCTAGCAAGAAATAAAGTCATAAACAATCTGAAAAGAACTTTAGGGAAGGATGCAGAAGCTAAATAACCATAAGCAGTCTCGTTAGGGAAGTTTGAAAAAGATATACTAAGAGGATATCTAGACTGTACTGAGAATAGGATGAATAATGGGTGTCACTCAACAAATGTAGAGGTTCCTGCTGATATGAAAGCCCACGATGAGGGGAGCTAGCCTATGTCTGTATAAGAAGGGAGATTAAGCCTACAAAGGAGACATCATTAGTCATTAGAAGACCAAGAAGGAGTGGAGAATGCCTTTCCCTGAAGTCAGAGGGCAGTAGCGTTTCACCAACAGGGAAGTGACCGACAATTTTGACTGTTATGATATAAAGGAAAATGAAAGTGAAAAAAAAAATGTCCACTTAGATACAGAAAAGTGAAGGTCAAAGTTGACTTAGTGTCACTCAAATAAATCATGTGTGTTTTTACTGTTGGATAAATCTGAGAATCTACACAGCGTATATTATAACATATAACAAAAAGTAGTTAGAAAGCATTAATCTTGATGTCCCAAAGCTGTCTTTGAATTCCGTCTCCACTTAATACTAGTGCTGTGATTTTTAAGCTTAACGCTTCTCTAAGCCTTCATTTTCTCATAGTTAAAATGAGGACAATAGAAATTCTGCCTGTTCTATTTATTGGAAATTTTATATTAGGTAATACATATAATAAATCAAATCAGGTAGATCTCCAAAACACAGCAGGAGCTAAATTACATATACTGAGGGAAAATATGAATAGAATGGAAAATTAAGTTAAAAATCCTTAAAAAATTGAATTTTTCAAATGAATACTCAAATTTAAAAAGAAAACCTCTATAAACATAGGTACTTTACATCATTAGATGACAAAGAGAAAGAAGGGTACTTTATAATTCTCTCTCACATGTATTAATTTAAATTGGTAGAGAGGACTTGAGAGGAATAAGTATTAAGAGAAATTTCAAAAGAATCACCAATTTGCTAGAATCAGAACTTCAGTTTTCCCTCATCATATGCAAATTCCTGCTATTAGCTCCAAGAAGCAAAAACACTTTTCTGTGTTAGATGCCAGTTGAGGTGGTTGAAGGCCTGTGAAGACCAAAGGACTTTTTGAGCTTCCATTTGGAAATGAAAATCCTTACCTCACATATTATAACATCTGCTGATTTAACGTTATAAAAATACTGTCACTCTGCAAAGGACTTTGAACTGACACATCAGAAAAGATGATGGCCAGAGAACAAATATATAAATACAACACATACATCAAGTAAATGCAAATTAAACCCATGAGGTACTACCACACACCTACCAATGCCTAAACTTTACAAAGTGGAATATCACAAGTATTGGTGAGAATGTGGAGGAACCAGAATTCTCATGAACTCCTGGTTAGACTGTAAATTGGTACAACCACTTCGGAAGCATTTACTTAAAAAAACTATATGATCTAGCAATTTCTCTACTTAGGTAATACCCAATAGAAAGTCATATGTATGCCCACCAACAGGCACATATTAGAATGTTTATAGTGGCATGGTTTGTAACACAGACTGAATTTCCCATAACCAAACTGAGACCAGAAGGGCTTTAGCTTTCTTATTTTTGTTCATTCTCTACTTTTAGTTTCTATTCCCAGGATTTGAATTGTTACATTTCTCATCTGTTGGAAAGAAAGAAAGAAAGAAAGGAGGGAGGGAGGGAGGGAGGGAGGGAGGCAGGAAGGGGAAAGGAAAAGGAAAAAAGGAAAGAAAAGAAAAGGAAGAAAGAGGGAAGGAAGGAGGGAGGTAATTCAATAAAATATCTGCCTTTAAAACCCATTCTCTCTTTGAATGGTGTTGTATTTTTACAAAAGCATCTCCACTTAAGAATAATTTTTAGATTATGCAAGGCTACTCCTAACTATTCAACTATTCAAGGTGATACTTTATATAAGTATCTGCTAAAACTATCTGTGACTGTTGGATAGAGAAATTATCCCTACATTTTGGACAAAGATCATTACCTTTTGCCCTGTAAACTTAGTTTGGTTTATACCTATGATAGCTCATAAGTTGAGCATGTATAATTAAGACATTTTGTCTAAACAAAAATAATCTGTATAATAAATACATATTCTGTACTTAATCAACTGTGCTCTAATTAGTTATGAAAAGAAAGCAAACAATTCTCTCATTGTGCTGTTAACTTATTGCTGAGAAGTTCCGTTCACCATCAGTGAAAGACCCCCAGGTTATGGCACCTTAGTCACCATTTTCAAGGGGTTAACAGACATTATGCCTTCTTATAGGACCTGGCTTAAAGAATGCACTTCTATCCTGTGATTATTTCATCTGTTCCCCATGAAGCATTTGTGTTAGTCTTTTGGGATTGCTAACACAAAATGTCATAAACTGAGTAATTTATAAATAACACAAATTTCTCACTGTTTTGAAGTCTAGGAAGTCTAAGATTGAGGCGCAAGCAGATTCAGTGTCTGGTAATAGCCTACTTTCTGCATCATAAATGGTGTTTTCTTGCTACATCCTCATGCTGAAAGGGGTAAAGGAGCTCCTTTGACCTCTTTACAAGGGGACTAGGCCCATTCATGAGGGCTCTGCTCTCATACCATAATCACCATTCAAAGGCCCCACCTTCCAATACCACATAAACATCCAGAACACACCAATGTTTAAGGCCTGACTTGATCAGTGGCCCAATGATCAGGGGAACCCAGTTTTATTCTAAGCTCCACTCTTCTCCATGTTGGCTTTATCTCAGGCAGAAAACCTCTGACAGATGGAAGACCATTTCAATACCTACTGATCTTTCAGTATTTCAGCTTCAAATTCTGTGGGAAAGGGTAAGAGTTTTTTTCCAAAAAGTTCCAACGAAAACCTAATTTTGTCTTATTGGTTATGATTGGTGCCATATGCTAATACACCTACGGTTGGGTCACTAAATGCCAGCTCCCTGCAATGGCAGTAGGACACTGTTCAAACTTTGTAGATTCTGAGTCTGAGGGAAGGGATAGATAGATCTTTAAATCATTCTTCCTGGAAGTTTAATGAATAGATTCTTGTCAGCCAAAATCCAATAAATGCTGTCAACATATTTTTTAAAGTGGCACAGATATTTCTGCCCCCTTTTCAAAGACAGCTCTTTCAAATATTATATTGGATTTATTTATAACAATGTGGTTCTCTGAATGTTAATATTAGTACCATAATAAAATCATCAACAATCCTCGTAATTTATCAAGCAATTGTTATTTTCTATGGAATATTCTAAGTCCTCTATGTTCATTGCCTCTTTAAATCCCACATGTATATAAGGCATAGATATTATCATTCTTACAAATAAAGAGACTAAGATTCAGAGACTCAAAAGAGCATGTGTTGGGTTTCAGGGCTTAGCGGAAGACTTGTATTCTGTGTCTAAGACTGTTTGACCCTATATTCTGACTTTTAGCACATATCATACATAAACTGCCCCTTGTGTGTTTATATTTAAAGAAAAATCAATGTTGGAGAAAATTTTAAAAATTATAATGTTGGGATGGTTTCCAGAATAGGATATAATTTGGACTTTAAACATCACTTTGCTTCATTTTCTACTTTTCATAATACTACAATTTTTTTCTCTAAAGGGAAGAAATTTCAGAATATTATTTGCTGAAAGTTGACCATTTTTTAAAGTGAGAACTTCAAAATTTTAACAAGATTTATAAATATGAAGGGATATCCATTTTAAAACAAGAAAGTCAGTATACAAGTTAAATATTCATCTTTCTGAATTTGACCATTTCCCTCTCTGAAGTATTCCAGGGGGTTCCTCTTATTCACAGTCCTATAGTTTCAATATTTTCTTTCTTTCTTTTCAAGGAGAGTTTTCTTTATTCATCATTAGAATATTCAACAAACATATAGTAGTCTCTCATCCTTTGGGACAAGATTCTTTGCAAAAGTAATAATCCCAAACTGCTATTGAAAGATATGAAAGCATATGATTTCCTTGACAATGGAAATGGTCTTCGGGGAAACAGGAATGTCTCTTTGACCCTATCTTGGAGTGTTATACCATATACTGAAGTTCTACCTCTTACAACAGGAGCAGCACACGCATTTGTCCCATTTCCAGATATATATTAAATAACAAAGAGTTATTAAATTATTCTGCATTAAAAACATCTATCACTGCATCTATCACTGGTCAATAGATGTGAACAGAACCTTCTCTGATGAAGACAAAGGAATGGCCAACAAACACTCAAACATTTAAAAATGCTTATTACTCATGATCATCAGAGAAATGGAAATCAAAACCATCATGAGAGATGAACTAACCCCAATGAGAATAGCCCACGTCACAAAGTTTCAAAGCTGCAGATGCTGGTGTGAGTGTGGAAAGGCAGGAACACATTTACCCTGCTGGCAGGACTGCACACTAATACAAACTTTTTGAGGGAAGTTTGGAGAATCCTCAAAGAACTCAAATTAGATCTCCCATTTGATCCTGCCATCCCATTACTAGGCATCGATCCAGTAGAAAAAAAAGATCATTTTATCAAAAGACATTTGCACTAGACTGTTTTTTTTTTTTTCTAAATGTAGAACCCTGGTAAACTAATAAAGCTATGCACACCCAGAAGAGTTCCTGAGGTGGATATTCCCTATTCCCATGTTCAAAGATTTAGATCTTAGGTGGTGTTTCAATCTTTTCAGAATGCAGAAACCCTAATTTATAAAATTATGTTTGCTAGTACAGAAGAAATAACATTTTGGAACAAACTACTAGGGGGCTTGCTTTGTGCTAAGGACTTTATGTTATCTTTGAACACAAGCCCAGTGTCAATGTCATGCTTACTTATGATTTGTAAGTCAAGGTTCAATGTCAGCCTACAGATGAGTATAATAATTAAATGAGTTTTTTTTAAATAAAATAAGACTTTTGAGCCCCATCACAGGATTTCTAGGGTGAAAACTTCTTCCTTCTCTGAAAATGACCTAGGGAAATTCACACATTCTCTTCTGTAATCTTTACATTTTTCTGAATTTCCCCAGTAATAATATCTACCACATCTGATAGTGGCCTAAAATGACACCCCCTCACAGATCCATTAGGTAATTTTGCAAAGACAGCCCTCAGCAACATGTATTAACCTCCGTAGGTGTTGTTCTTTTGATATAGATAAATAAGTCTTAATAGGTAGCTCTATGGAACTAGATGCTAAAAAAAATCAGGGGGAAATGGATGCAGAATCTGTGCACTATGCTTATTAGAAATGATTTCATTCAGATTAGCCCAACTAGCCATTCTGAAGAGTATAGTGTCATACTACCCGCCCAGACTTTCTGCCCTAAACACAATGTCTAGTACAGGGGTGGGGAATTGTTTTATGCTGAAAGGATGCCATTAATTTAGCTATAATCAAATAAGTCCATATTCAAGAAAATTCAATTACATATACTAAAAAATGCACATTATTTTGTAAACATTGGGCTATTATAACATAAACATTATAACATAAAAGATGGAAATTATTTATTTTAAAGTTAACCTTTTACTAACTTTGCTGTGTCTGCTTTTTGCTACAAGATTTGAATATTTGGATGCAACATGGAGGTCTATACTGTCAGTTGATCTTCAAGATGAGTGTCAGCCATTTGCCATCCACAAGGATATCTTGATTTGGGTTTAGTTAAAGAATATTGATTTGCAACAAGAAGTGGCTGAAAAACAAAAAAGCATTTTTAGAGAATGTTGCCAAAGCCATAGATATTCTGCCACATTTTTCCATATTTCAATTGGATCTTTCTTAGCATCAAACAATAATGTCAAATTTTCATCTACTGAGAGCACCATCAATTCCATCTGTAGTTCTTTTGGTGCCATGGTCATATCCATTTGGTGAGGCTGAAAGGCAAACTTGAGATGCCATGATTCTCAAAGTCAGTGAACCTTTCGTTGTATTCTCCAATGAATAGATCTATAACAGCTATGTATTCTTCAGATGATTTCCACATAATGTTTATCCAAAATTTCCTTTGGAAGAAGTGTTTTGATAACTTTTTAAAAATGCTTGGATTATTTGCCACACATCACATTTAGATTTAGTTTTACCTTGCAAAGGCATATTCAAGTTGTTTTGATTTGGCATGATATCACACAGAAATGCTGCATTCCTGTAGAAATCTTTCAGTGATTCAATTTGCTGATTCTATTCTTTATAAAATTTAACTATCTGTTCTTGCAGAGATAAAATTCTGGCTAACACCTGTCTCTGTGGTAGCCAACACACTCGAGAATGATACAGCAAATCTACACTGAATGCCATTGATCAAGATTCACGTGTTGCAAAACTGATGATGCTGTGTTGCGTTAATACACATAGTTAACAATATTTATAATTTGTTGCAAAGTATCACTTAAAATAATAGCTTTATCACAGATTTTGCTGATGCAAGATACATTGAAAATAAATGAAAACATAAGTATCTGTTAATACCTTCTTTATCTGCACAGTAAACCCTTCAAGTTTCCTTCTCATGGAAGGTGCACCACCTGTACAATCATTAAATTTACCACATTAAGTCCAACTTCATGACATTTATCTTGAAATGTATTGAAGATACCTATTCTCTGTGTTCTGTTCATAAGAGTGCCCAAAGTGAGTAACTCTTCATAGCAAATAAAATCTTCTATTATGACCTGAATGATGTGTAAAACTTACACCGAGTCAGTAGTATCAGTGGATTCATGCAAAGTGATTGAATAATACGTATTTTTCTTTTGAAGCATTGCATGAATTTGTTCTGTTAAGTTGAAACTAATTAATGCTGCAGATCACTTATAGTTCTCCATGAAAGAAGCAGATGTTTGTACTTTAAAAAGTTATTGAGGTCTGAGCACCCTACCACTTGGACAATGCATTCTTTCCCTTTTCCCCAAGTATAGAAACTACTTCATAAGTTGTTTCGGTGTCATTATTTCCAGGTCTTATTTCTCCTTGAAAGAACTGTCTTTCTTTTTAATTTTCAGCCTTTAATTTCTACAATACAACTTTTTCTGCCTCTCACTCTAATTTAAAATATTTTTGGTCCTTAAGAGTGTTATAATGCTGATGAACATTGAATTTATTTAATGTCGATATTGCAGGATCACAAAGCAAGCAAATAATTTTATCTTTAGCAGAAACAAGGTAATATTGCAATTTCCAATCCTCATTAAAAATCTCTTTAGCATTCTCTTGGTCTACTTTGACATCATGAGCTATTAAACAGACAGAATTAAAAAATACCATTGAACCGTGAAACCATTCACAAATTCCACTTCAAACAGAAATACAATCAATGTTCTGTTGTCAAAAGCTGACAACAGACTGGTGTGCTTGAGCCCGTGAATGTTTGCTAACCAGCCTCATGACTTAGGGGCGCCAGTCAGGTGGGGGAAGTTAGAACAAAATTGTGAATATAGCAGCTCTCATGTCAGTCTGGTCAAACTCAGAGGATTATTTCATTGACACCTACTGTATTCTCTAGTATTTTGAATATGTTCATTTTAAAAATAAAAATAAAAAATTTTAAAATAAAATAAAAATATAAAAAGATGAAAAAAATGTATTACTAAAAATAAAAGAATTTTTCCTGAAAAATTTGGATTCAGTCAAAAGGCTGCACTTGAGCCCCCACCCCGGTCTATTCCATTTGCTGCTTCTGTATATATTTTCTCATTTTTAATTTCAGGTCTAGTATCAAATTATTCTTTCTTTCTCTTCTCCCTGTCTCTTATCTTTCTTAATTTTTTAATCATTATCTTACTTATGAAAATCTGGGAGCAGTTAGATTCTCTAAGCTGTTAATGAAATCATTTGAACATAATTAAAGTGCAGTAAAAATTGTTGATTGATTGTAATAAGAACTACATTGATAGCTACAAAAGTAAGTAGTTGCCCACTATTCCAGAGTTTAGTAATCTAAGAATTTAGGAGAGGGTAAATAAAAATGTGGCAGACAGTAAAGTATTTTTTTCACTTAATTATTATTTTATGCAGAATATAATTTTTTATACTGAGTTCCAAGTGGTAGGTGCTCTGATGAGCTTTGAATAGAAAAAGGAAGGAAAAGAACCCTGGATTTTTTTTTTTTTTTTTTTCTGAATGGCCTGTGGAAAGGCAGGCCCTGAAACAAGAATAAGCACAATAGTGTAGTACTTATAATAGGCCAAGGTATATTTCCGAGAATTATTGGCAAGTTAAGGAAGATGACGCTGATAAAGTTATAGAAGAAAGTTAAAATGGGCCTATTTGGAATGGTGAAGATATTAGCTCTTATCCAAAGTGATAATGAAAGTCATGATAAAATAGCATCTACTCTTTAAATGATTACTTTGAAAACTATAATGTTAATGAACTAAAATAGCCAATATAGGGTTCAGGGGAATGAAGACTTGGTGGTAGATTGGACATAGGGGTAAGGTAGAGGTGATGTCACAGGTAAAATAGCTTCTTGCCTTTCAGTTGAATTAAAAATGAAACATTCTTTGAGAAAAGAATACTGGAACAGGAGTTTTTTTTGTTTTGTTGTTTTTCCCCCCCTTTTTATTGAAGTAAGAAAAAACTTATTTATTTCATTTGGAAAAAGTTAATTTTAAGGAGACATTGTGATAGTCAAGAGACTTTTGTTTTTTGTTTTTTCCAGTTTTAAAACTTAATTTTAATTAAATCATAACTATATACATTTGTGGGGTACATATTGATGACTTGATAAACAGTGTGGAGTGTTTAAATCAAACCGATTAACATAAACATCACCTCGCTTACTTATTTTTTGTGGTAAGACATTTATAATTTAATCTTAGTTATTTTGAAATATATCCTTGCATTCTGCACCTTAAGCAACACCAAACATAAATTACTGGGATTTGAACAAGCTAAAAAGCTTCTGCACAGCTCAAGGCACTATAACTAAAGCAAATGGACAGCCTTCAGAATGGAGAATATATTTGCATGTTATGATTCTGACAAAGGTCTGATAACTAGAATCTGCAGAGAACTCAAAGTAATCAATAAAAACAAACAACCCCATTTCTTTGTGGGAAAGAGACTTGAACAGAAACTTCTCTGAAGATAACAGGTGAAAAAATGCCCATCTATGCCCTAATAATATTGGGATAGATAATTAAGCTTCTGTCCAGATTTTATCCTGTATCTACCTGGAAATCAGAATAACATGCCATCCTGCATCTTCTCATCAGAGAAATGCAAATCAAAAACACTTTGAGATATCATCTAACTCCAGTAAGATTAGTCCACATCACAAAATCCCCAAACTGCAGATGTTGGTGTGGATGTGAAGATAAAGGAACACTTCTACACTGCTGGTGGGATTGCAAACTAATGCAACCTTGATGAAAAGAAGTATGGAGAATTTTCAAGAAACTGAAAATCAACCTTCCATTTGATCCCACATGTCCATTACTAGGTATCTACTCAGAAGACCAAAAAATCATTTTACAGAAAGACAATTACACCAGAATGTTTATTACAGCCCAATTCATAACGGCCAGGAGACAATCTTGACACTCTGGGAGGCCAAGGCAGGTGAACTGCCTGAGCTCAGGAGTTTGAGACCAGCCTGAGCAAGAACAAGACCTCATCTCCAGTAAAAAATAGAAAGAAAAAGGAAAGAAAGAAAGGGGATGAAAAGTGGAGAACCTGCACCTAGATAGAGTAATAGGTATGAATACAGTCTTCTGGGGAAAACATAAAGTACCATTTTTTCCTTACACATTTTTGGTTCTTTTGTTAAATTGTCCTATTTTAGAAATGTTTTACGTGAGTCATGTTTGATACAGAGGAATGCAATGGGTTAAAATATGTAGAAATGATGTGGAAAGGGATAAAGAAACTTTATAATATTGGGATAGATAATTAAGCTTCTGTCATTCAAATGATAGTTTACAGAATTGCAATACATTGGAATTTACTGTATTTACAAAAGCATCATTAAATAATGCTACAAAATGTTAAAATGGAGCTTCACTGGACTGAATTTCTGGAATCCCTGAAAGCTAGACTGGAAATAGGAGTTGAGGTTATATTACAGTGTTTAATAGCAGTGCCTTTGTGACACAGGAGTGATTTTCCCCCTGTTATCTGATTGTTATTCACCTTTCTCCTTTACAGAAAGGTTTCTCCTTTACAGAAAAAGAGGGGGTGGATTTCTGCAAGCAAAGTACAAAGAAATTTGGAACAACAACAAAATAACCCAGGACAGCCCTTAGCTCACCATGGGAGCGAGTGAGTGGCAAGGGTAACAGGAAGAACAGCTCATCATCTTGTTATTACTTGCAACCCCGACACCTCAGATACGCCTGATTGGAACCCAGAGACAGGAAGCCTGGCCTGCAAACATGATATATTTTCATGGAAACCCAATACTTTAATGGCTGTGTATTTGCAGTTTATTATTTTATTGATCTAAAAGGAAAGTCTGCAGTGAGAAGTTGGTATATTTTCTTCTGATATGGAAAATGGAAACTAGCCAGAGACTCCAGGCCTGAGAATCAGGTCCCAAGTTTTCCAGTCACACTGTCTCAGGTTGCACATATCGATTCCTTAAAACCCTATTATATGGTATAATAAAAGTGAGTAATTTTCAAAGATTTGCAATTTTTGTAGTTCTTTTTTAAGCCTACCAGAAAATCTCTGATAGAAAATAATCAGTAGGCAAGGGAAAACTACCAGTGTTATTTTTCACTGTGGGTGGGGCATGGGTGGGGCATGGGTGGAACAGACTTACCGATTTGTTGCCTTGGTGCAGAATCAAGCTGAACGGTGAGCGTCAGGAGCCTTTGCTGACATTCATTTCCCTGCACTTGTCCTGGCTTTAGGGACCTCATTTTATCCTGTATCTACCTGGAAATTAGAATAACATGCCATCCTGCATCTTCTCATTAAACACACAAAAAATCTCATCCAACAAATTGAAAACAAAAAAAGTTTTAGATTTGGTTTCTGTTTCTTATTGGAAGTTTCTTTCATAAAGTATTACACAAATTTCTTTCATTAGTATTATTATATATATTATATATATTCTTTCAATAATGACTAATGTGTTACTCTCCCAGAATCATTTGGATCAAACTCCAAAGCCCAATCTCCTCTCTCTTTCTTTCTCTGTCTCTGTCTCTCCCTGTATCTCTCAGACAGAAGCGCACACACTGTGTACTGAGGTCCAGACCTTCAAGAAGGTGACCATGCCAAACCTGGAAATACAGACTCCTGGTCATTCACGGAGGAGGAAAAGCAACCTATAAAATCTCTGAAACCCTGGGCCTTCATGTATCTATTTAATTGTCTTCATTGTCTGTTTTTGGAGAACTGACAGGTTAAGGATAATAAATCTGATTGCTTGGCCTCTGAGTTCCTTGACCTCCTCACCTCCAAAGGCCTTGTTTTTCATCTCAGCTCAGCCATGTACCACCATCGCCCTATCTTTGGTCTTATCACCAGCAAAACTGCCCCTGAAATCTCAATTTCAAGGAATTAGTTTGTAGAAAACTGTTTCTATCCTTTCAGCTTACTTTAATCGGTACTCTTAGTTCAGCAATTCTTCATCTTCAATCAAGGTCTACAGGTCATCGACCTGGGTTCCACAGACACTCACCTAGATGCCATTATTACAGTCACTCCTGTCAAAATAACTTTAACTCCATTGCCCCCTTCTCTCTCTGTTTTATTTGTCTGGCAGAACCTAAGTCTGCTATATATACTAGCTACCTAATCTGCACCTGCACTCGGGCAACTGAAATTGTTAAAATGAACACACACACATACACACACACATTCATTCTTCTCTGGTTTGCTTTACGATTTCCAGAGTGGTCATTTCATATCTTTTCCCACAAAACTCCCCTTATCCAAAATTCTTGCCTCCTGCTTCACTGAGGAAATATAAGTAATACGATAAATGGTAATTTCCTTGGGTTCCTCTATCTTCATGTGCCTCTAATTTCTGCCTTCCCTTGTGGTAGAATGAATGGTCCCCTCACATAGCCACTTTCCCTGCTTTGTCTCACAGACATTTAGTCTTGGCTTCCCCAGAAATTTCCTTTATCAGGGCTGCCCTTTTTTTTCTGACTCACAATTTCCTCCTTTCTCTTCTGAATTGTTCCCAGCTGCACACAATATATTCTAGTACCTTCCATCTAAAACTTCCTTTGCCATCACACTTCCCTTTAGTAACCATCTTATTTCTGTGTCGAAATGTCAACAAATAAAAGGTCCATACTTCTCTGACCTCATGTTATTGTCCTCCTGGCAGTAGCAACACTGTTGATTTTTCTCTCCTTCTGGAAAATTTTCTTTTTCATGGTGTCGCCTATCCTGATTTTCTTTCTATCTCATCTCTGTACTGTCTCTGCTTTCCCTTCCTTGCTGCTTTTACTCCTGTCCAGGATGTCTAAACAGGAGAGTTCCTAAAGCTCTAGTCCAAGTCACTCTTTTGTCTCTAAGTTTATGCATTGAAACTCTCTCCCTAAGTAGTGTCATTCAATTCTGTAGCTTCAGCCTCTATTTGTATATAATGACCCAATATTATGGTAACCAGTCAGGAAATTTCCTTAAATTTTATATTTTGTTATCTGTTTCCTATATAACAGCTTTTATTGAATCCATAATAAGTACATCTAAGAATATCAGCAAAACTGCAAGCAATTCAAATATAGTGGGGTTCTCCAAAGAAGCATTACCAACAGGAATTATATGTGTGTGTGTGTGTATACACACACACTCACACATATATATACACACACTCACCTCTCTCTCTCCAGAAACAGATTTGTATAAGAAGATTTACTATAGGAAAAGAGGCACAGCGTTAAGGAGGCCAAAAAATCCCATGATGTGCCTTCTGTGAGCTGCAGAACCAAGAACGCTGTGGTGTAATTCAGTCCAAATCCAAATTCCTGAAATGTGGGGTGGGGTGCACAGTGGTATAAGTTTCAGTCTGAGCCCAAAGGCCAAGAATCAAAAGTGCCAATGACTGGGGGCAGAAGGAGGCAGATGTCTTAGCTCAAGCATTGAGATCAGATTGGCCCCTTTACCTTTTTGTTTTACTTAGTCCCTCAAAAGATTTTATGACACTTGCTCATGTTGGGGAGAATGATAAGTTTGACTTAGTTCATCAATTTTGGAAACAAACAGATATAAGGTTATACCAGTTACCTGGGCACCCATAAATGTTATAGCAGTTTTCCAGGCATTTCTTAACCTAGCCAAGTTGATAGATAAAATTAACCATCACACTAACCTATCACTATACTTATAGAGACCCCCTGACTTAGCTTCAGATTTTTGTAACCCTTGATTTCACTCCTATCACACCAGAATTAAATTTTCTGCTTCTGACATAAGTCATTACCCAGCTTTTCCCTTTAATGAAAATAGCAGTTTTAGAATTACCCACTTCAGTTTATTTACCCACTTCACTTGTTAATCAATTTTTCATGTTATCTGTTTAAAAAGAAGTATTTAACCTAATTTTCCATTATCCAAAAGAAGTATAAGCCCAGGTGGGGGAAAGACATTAGTAAAGACCTTAAATTAATGGAAGTAAGAAAATTAGTTTTTATGCAATGATTCTATATCAGCATTGATTCCAAACACTTTGGGGATTGACTTCTCTACTATTTTAGTAAGAAGTGAAATTTCAGTTTGAACAAGTCAAATGTAAAGGCATCCATGTTTCCTCAGTGGCACGGAGTAAAGGGTGAAGAGTATGGAGAATTTTAGGATCATCATTTGTTAACCCACATTGAAATGCTTGCTATCTGTATCAATTTGGGTCCAATTAAAAGATAGAAATCCCCGAATGATTTAGACAGGAAAGGTTTAATATAAAAGTTATTAAGCTATGATAAAACACCAACTATACGATGTAAAGAGAGAGATCTAACAAATACCCTCAGATAAGAGAAAGTAACCAAGGAACAACAAACTTGAAAGGCAGACCCACTCCCAAAGACAGGGGTTCAGACCCCATGGGAGAAGTTGCACTAACAACCAGCTCTATGGCAGAGAATTTTAGTGGGTAATTCTAGCCACAGATGGCATTATCCTTTGGTAAACAAAGAGATGTTCCCATCACAGAGAAGCTACAGCCTGTGAACAGGCACACCAGCATGCAGAGAGAATCAGGGCCCTGCAGTGGGTGGGAGGCTCAGAGCAACAGCTGTCCATGTCAGGGCAGAGGGCAACAGGAGGGCCTTCACTAGGCCAGGATGAGTCTATAAAGTCCCCTGGAAACTATGCATCCTGTGTGAATGGCTGGGCCAAAGAATCACAGGACGTCCTCATGTGCACACCACTGACTGAAGGTGCAGTCTCTACAAATGGCAATAAATCACTTCCTGCAACCTTTCCCCACCGGTGCCTAATGCTGAAAAGGTTTGCCTTTGTGCAAAGTGCTCAAAGGAGCTCCTTCCATTCTATATGGGAAACAGGAATTAAAGGGAAATTTTGCAGTATGAAACAATAAGTTGATATCCTATCTGCATTTATGTGTTTTCATTTTATTACGAAATTTGTAAACTCTTCAGATTCATACTATAAACTCCTACCTGTTACATATCATTATTGTTTTATACACTTAAAAAAATTATTCCAGGACAAGAATTGCATAAAAGAACAGGTTCTGTGACTGAAAGACTTGGATCTGAACCCTGGCTAGTTCTACGTTTTAAGTGTCAGTTTCCCCCTCTGTGAGGTAGACACAATCCCAGGACTTTCATCCTAAGATTTTTATAATGAAACCAGGGCTTGGGGCAGAGTCTGGCACACAGAAAGAGCTCAAGAACTGAGATGTTGATGCCATAATTGTCATGGTATCCTACAGTACAGGCCCTCACTGAATAACTTGAAAAATGAATCACATTCTTTTTGTATTTCACATGTTGTCATCTGTCAAATGAGAATCAT
The DNA here is from genome assembly GCA_963573935.1 of Arctocebus calabarensis. Classification (NCBI taxonomy): domain Eukaryota; kingdom Metazoa; phylum Chordata; class Mammalia; order Primates; family Lorisidae; genus Arctocebus; species Arctocebus calabarensis. The sequence goes on along the minus strand of CAUYON010122291.1, from coordinate 1,786 downwards.
CAACCTTTCATCAGAATGAAAGAGGAAAATGCATAGGTCTTTTCTGTTCCATTTTTGTCTTAACTGCCAAATCATTACCATTTGAATAAATTCCTTTTCCCTTTTGATTTTTTTAATGAAATTCCATTTCCAACTTTTTCAAACCTCCGAAGTATAATGTAAGTGATAGTCTCACTTTCTGTCAGAAATAAAAACTGCAATGTGTCTAGAATTACTTGAAAAAGTCATTAATGAGACACTACTGAAGCCCAGTGGCATCTATGAAAATGAATGTGTGAGCACTTAGAAGTGCATGCATTTTTAATGTACTGCGTGAATAATAATAGCAGACTATAAATTCTACTGGAAATGGCAGAGTGTTGAATGTAGAAATCTTATCAAATATATTTCCCATGTTAGTAGAAATGAGTAGCTACATAAATTTTCTGGGAACTGGTAAGGAACTCCATGGCATGAAGTGCATCCAAAGGAAAGATAAAAAAGCTAAGAGGGGCTTGGCCCTCCTAGCTAAGTGGTTAGGGCACTGGCATCAAGGATGGTGCTGGCGGATTCGAACCCATTCTGAGCCTGCTAAATGACAACTACAAAAACAAAAATAGCCAGGCATTTTGGCAGGTGCCTGTAGTCCTAGCTACTTGGGAGGCTGAGGCAAGAGAATCATTTAAGCCCAAGAGTTTGAGTTTGCTGTGAGCTGTGATGCTACAGCACTCTGCCTTGGGCAACATATTGAGACTCTGTCTCAAAAAACAAAAAAAATTCCATTCATTCCCTAGTTTTGTCCACAAGTGGCTAAAATGAGAGAAAGGTAACTAAATAGATAATCATCTCAAGAATGAAAGAAAAAGTATCCAATGTACTCAGCCCTAATGATGCAGGACAGGGTGGCCCTTCAGCCACCACCTTGGCCCTGGCAGTGCTGATGCTGTGGCGGATGGAGGAACCAGCTTGCGGAAGGGCCAACAAGGAAGACACTGGCACCTTGCTGTCTCCTTCCCAAGCTCTTCTGGCTAGTCCATTTCACTGATGGTCCTTGCTGTCTCCTCCTCATCTGACTGGTCAATATCATGTCAGTTTCCAGGGCCTGGGTCTTCACTGGACAGCTGGCTGTAACTGATGAAGACCCACGCCCTAAGAAGTTCTGGCAAAACATCTCCCTGGGACTATATAAACCCCTGAGCAGAGCGCTCAGGGGCAGATCTTGGCAGGACCTCGGAGAGAGAACAGGAGAGCTTGTTCCCCCTCCAAGGCAGACCTCAGCTGGACCTTGGAGAGGGAGCAGAGGAGTTTGTTCCCCTCCAGGGTCCTCTTTGCCTGGAGGTTTGGTTTTTCCTCTTGTAATTCTTCTTTCTTATAAATAAATCCTGACTTACCACCACTCTTGTGGTCCTTCAATTCCTTCTTCGAATCGCCGAGACCAAGAGCCTGAAATTTCGGTATCACCAATATGAAGCTAATTTATAGCTTTCATATGAAGGCTAAAACCCAATTATAGCACAAGAATACAGGGAAAAGGGCAAAGGAGGGGGAAGATGGGTGGAGGGAGGGCAATTGGTGAGATCACACCTACGGTGCATCTTAGAAGGGTACTGGGGAAACTTACTAAATGTAGAATATCAATGTCTTCATATAGTGATTAGGAAAATGCCATGAAGGCTATGTTTAACAGTTCGACCAAAATATTTCAGATTGTATATGAAGTCAGCACATTGTGCCCCATGATTGCACTAATGTACACAATTATGATTCAATAAAATTTTTAAAAAAAGATAATCATATGATCATGGAC
>CAUYON010122290.1:0-17696 GCA_963573935.1 Arctocebus calabarensis | reverse complement strand
CTAAAGCTCCTGGTAGAGGGAGAGAATTCAAGTGGGGAGAGAGAAGCTCTCTCCGTTTCTCTCCCAGTCTTTCCCTGTCTCCTCCTTTAGGCCTTTAGTCTCAGGGTATATATAGGTGTATGGGTTCCTTGGCCAGGAAACGATCAAATACAGTCCCTTCCGCAGGGAGCAAGGTGAATGAATATGTCAATGAATGGATACAGTCCATTCATGGAAATGAGGCCTAGGAAATTCACAAGAAATTGACCTAGGCATAGGAAATGGGGGTTCCACATTTAGTCCTAAGTGTAAAGTGAAGGAAACACCAAGGCACAGGTGTCTCCTCGGCAGTTGTCCAGCCTTTTTGGCTATTGGCACCTCCGGTAGGGGTTGGAGGTCCCCCTCCTTGCCTGTCATCCAGCCCGCTGGCTCTTCAGCTGGCTGCAGCAGCACCGACACCACCAAGGAGGAGGCGGCAGGTCCACCAGCTCCACTGAGCTGGCTAGGGCACCAAATGTCCTGCATCAACTCTCCCTCCAAGTAGAAACTCCAACTGCTGTTAGGGAAAAAGGGCGAAGACTCGATCTAACTGCTTCCTGCTGAATCGGGTGATGAGTGAAAAATATATTTAAATTAACATTTTGTATTGTGACACTGAGTCCAAAAATAATCTAATAATATATATTACTATCACAGTTTTAAAGCACACTTTACAAAAGTAATTAAGAGAGAACATAATTTAAAAATAACTTTTTATTGAATTACTATATGCCAGGTCATAACTATAGTCCAGAAAGAAAGTGGAAAGAGGAGGGGCAGGGAAGGGGAGGAGGATGTTTGGTGGGACCTCACCTAAGGTGCATAAACAATGGTACATTTAAAAACTATTAAGAATAGAGTATAAACGTCTTACCACAATGAACAAGTAAGCGAGGTGAAGGTTATGTCAAGCAATTCAATGTAAACCTTCCACAGTTTATCAATTCTGCACATTGTACACCATAAATGCATTAATGTACAGTCATGATTTAATAAAGAAAAAAACTTGATATTGCCACATAAAAGAAAAATATATATGCTAAGCATTGATCAAATGTTGAAGGAGTCCAGTCTTTCTCCCCAACTATAAGACCCCATTTCAGTAGTTCCTATGACTATCACTGTGACCCCCTTGAATAAACTCTGCCTTTGCATCTTTACAAAAATTAAAGCCAGGCACAGTGTGGCACAAACCTATGTCCAGCAACATGGGGAATAATAAGATCAAAAGTTTGAGTCTGGCCTGGACAATATAGAAAGACATCATCTCTTAATTTAAAAAAAAAAATGTTTATTATCTCATTAAAATGTAAAATCCTATAATTCCCATAACAAAATCTCAAGTTTCATCCTTAGTTGATATTTTAAAGATTCGATTTATTCATTTATTATTTTGTTGTTGTTGTTGAGACAGAGTCCCATCCTATGCCCTGAGCAAAGTGCAATGGCGTCTAGCTCCCTATAACATCAGTCTCTGGCTGAGGGCATCCTGCTGCCTCAGCCTTCGGAAGCTGCTAGGATTATAGGTGCTCGCCACAGCACCAGGCTGGGTTTTCCACTTTTTTTAGGAGTCAGGGTCTCACTCTTGCTCAAGGCAAGTCTTGAACTCCTGAACTCAAGCAATTCTCCCACCTCAGCCTCCCACAGTGCTGGGATTACAGGTGTAAAAGTATGGATAGATTTAAACTTAGGATAAGGACAGTGTTAAGAATGGAGGTGGGTATCTTTGAAGACATTTTCAAAGGTCACTAGATCAACTCTTAGATTGGATAAGAACAACCATGACGTGGAATGTGGAATGGCAAAAACTAGCGTTTTCAGGAACCTTAAGAGTTTCAACCAGAAATATGAAAGACTTCCTCAGGACTCTGTTTCTCGTTTCCATTTCTTTGATCCCCTCTTGTCTTTTATTCCTCTGACTGCTTAGAACTCTCAAATTAAGGCTGAATCACTGTGAAAGGCAAATACTAATATCCACACATCTTTACTCCCTGAGATAAAAGGGCTCATTCTTCTGACTCAAGTTTAAATTCTAAGGAAGGAGTCTGACTAGAACAACAAATGTCAGGTGCCCACTCCTTGGACTAATCACTGTGGGCGCAACAAACTATGATTAACTACCTTTACTAGATGTGGGGTGTCAGTCCAAGAAAGGAAGATGATGGACAAACCAAGAAAAGAAATAGCTAGTAGATGAAACAATTGTGAGTTCATCTTTACTATTATGAACTAACCATATCAACATCATTAGTTTATTTTTTACTAAGAAGTAAGATGATTTGTCATTCAAGTATGCAACCTGACTACCACCTAGGGAGCTAGAACCCACGCAGCTAATAATCTCCTCCTATTTAGCATGAGCATGATAATGGAGTTTATATATATTCTATAGCGTCAAGAAATCGCTTCTAAACATTTTGTAGTTATTAAGAATCATCAACCCTAAACTATTCCTATTGCTAGAATAAGATAGGGATTCCCTGATATGGCCAATAAAGGCAGCAGGGTTTATTATTTATCTTTAATAAATGATTATACTAAGTCTATTCAATGTTACAGAAATACTACTTAATTGATTCAGCAGCCTGTCTGAATTTACATTAGAAAAGCAAAATCACTTGTTTAGTATTGCACATAAATATCATACATATTCTAACCATGGATTTGATGTCAAAAGTGCTCAGCTAAATGTGAGCTCTATGCAATGATTAACACTTTCAAAAGCATTTATTTTCATAAATTTGAAAACTTTGGCAACCTCTTTCACTAGAGGGCATTCTGTAGGATTGATTCTGAAGACTGAGTATAAATGACAGGACAGTATAATTTTTACCACTGTACCCATTTCTAACATGGACACTTTTTCATGAGAGTAGCATCAAGACATGTCTGTTCAAAAGGAGTGGCTTTAATATGCTAAATGACTCACTTGGATATTAGAAAGGTACATGCCATAGTGAAAAATCAGATTGAGGGTATGATTAGAAGAACATTTACAGTTGTTTGACATATGAATAACAGCAACTAATTCTACTTCTTCTGCAGGGGGAGGGGCTGTACTAGGATAGTAATTGTTGGCCTGAATATAAAAACCAAGCTACTGTGCTTGCTGTTGTCAACATTATGTCACCTGCCAGACACATCTGTGAAGACACCGGATGACTGGCAGGCTCCTTCCTGGTTTCTCTGAAATGAGGGCCCCATGACTTTTCTGGGGCCCAGGAATTTTTGCCTTTAGGGGGCCCTTACTTCATAAAAATGATTTCAAATCATATTTTATCTCTGTGTTGGTAAAAAGAGGAATGTATTACAAGTTTTCATCAAAACATTTTCTTTGATGTAACAAAGTGTGTCACATGTCACTTCTGACACCACTTGTCAGGGCCCAGGAGTGGCCAGGTCTCGGGCCCGGCTTAACTAAGTTCCTAACGCAGACCGCTAAGTCACCTTGCTCAGGTTCAGTTTCTCTTAGGTGCCTGAGGGTTATCTACTTTAGCTGGAGAGAGAGAGAGTGAGTCTTAGAGAGAATAAAGCAGGCTTAGAATAGACAGATCTCAGTCCTTAGCAGAGCTTGGTAATCTTCAGCAGAGACACTGTGCTGGTGTTCTGCAGGCAGGTGAGGAGACAGAGTCAGAGTAAGCGAGTCTGTGATAGAATGCCATGCTCCTGACTGCCTTCTCCTCCTCCAGCTGATCTCGTGCCTCTCAACACTGCAGGTGTAGAGACTGCCACTTCACCATTGCTCTCATCTCGCGAGCTCTCATGCTTGTTAGCAGAGCTAAATCTCTCTCCATGCCCTTTCCACCAAGGTGTTCCATTATTGAGCTATACAGGTATTTCTTATAACTCTCACTCCTAGCCACAGGCTATATGGGCTGCAGCAAAAGTATATTTTTTCCTTCTGATTTAAAGAACATCTCAATGTGTTCATAGAGCCCTCCCTAAAAGTACTGTGGTCCTAGGCACTGTGCCCATTCTGTCTCCTGGAGAGAGTCACCCTGACTAAGATCACACCACTCACACTTTAAAAACATCCAGCCTTGATAATCTACTTCAGTTAGGTGCATCGCATTTCTAGGATGAGAACTATTAAAAGACCATCGATTCTGAATGACTAGCCTGTGAACATGAGGATCCATCAATTTAAGAGGAATTCCTGTGCCATCACTCACATGCAAGCAGTCCATTCTCCACAGACTTAAACACAAATGTCAGAGTTGAGAAACTTCGATTGAGAAGAGCCATGATGTAGAAGCATCCACTTCTAGGGAAGATCCAATGTTACCTCTGAATTGAACAGCTTTGCAGAACACTGTCTTTTTGGGAACATAGTTAACATTTGTTGGTTGCCCCATTCTGTACCCTAAGTCACCAAAGGTAAGCGGACACAAGAGTTGTTTGACAGAAGTAAACATCCCTGTCCTAAGTAAAATGAAGCCATTGTACATTAGCTATTTGGTCATTCAATAAGTATTAATTAGTGCCTACTGTATTTTTTGCTAGGCTTATGAGATAATCCTGCAAGTAGGAAAAAGACTGGTGAGCCTGGAAGCCTGCAAGCAATTCTGTAGGTTGGATCTCTGTGCATTTGGACGGTAGGAGATAGTGGTGGTAATGCTAGAAAGGCAATGTTGAAAGGGACTGTTTGCTATTAAAGATGTTAAATTTATCCTGACATTGATGAGGAGCCAAATGAATGATTTTAACTGGAGGAGTCATGTGAAATTATATTTAAAATTGAAAAAGGTATCTACAGTGGTAGTGTGGAACACTGGTTTGCAACCTAGTTTTCAGGATAGAATCAGCTTAGAGCCTTTAAACATGACTAAACTCAGACTCAACTCCATAAAGTTTGCTTAAATTAACCTGAGGTCAGGCCCTCAAGCTGCCCAGGCTGTACCAGTGTACAGCGAAGGTTGGAGAACCACTGCTGGAAAAGACAGACTGGAATGGAGCAAGACTGCAGTGTGCTAAAGTGAGAGATAATAAGGAGCTAAACTAAGAACTCCAGAAAAAAATGCAGCAGGAAGAAGATACTTGGTTAGCTGAATATACCATGAGTTATTTCGCTGTTGTCTCCAGGATCAAGCCACATGGCTCCACCATGTGGATAAACTGTGATGTTCCAGGTTGGCTGATAGCTTGTTTTCTTCTGATCCTGATTGCAGGGTTATTAGCAGAAGTCAATTTTCAAAAGCCTAGAATAATGTGTTGATTCAAAGAAAAATATATATTGGCACATGAAAACATTTGGAACTCAAATACTCTCTTGAAACCTGATAAAATGCTTTACATATGAAATTTCTTTATACTATTTCCTTGGGCTTAACATTTATAAAAAAGGTATTTATTTGCATTCATTAACCCTAAATGTGTTAAATATTTAAATGTTTAAATAATAAAAACAAAATATTTGAATTTTCAAATAACTTAGTGTTCAAATTAAATAATTTGGTATTACTGTTTAAAATAATTTAATATTCAAATTAAATATATGTGTGATAATTTAAATAATTTAAATTTAAATAATTAAATTATCATATGTATTTGGGGGCAAAAGATATAATGTTGCTTTTCCAAGGTTGAAAAGATTTTAGTTGCTTTTTATGTCTACCTATAGGATTCCTTGACAGTAGCTTCATAATCAGACCACTCTCGTTCTTGGAATATACTGAAATAGATCAAGTAGAAATTTTAAACTGATTGGTTTGATTAGAAGAAAAGCAAAATAAATTGACTAATTTTTATGACTGCAAAAGTTTCTCATCTTCTTTAACTACTTACATAATTCTCTTCAAAAGCTGAAATATGCGATTCTTAATGGCAAAATAAAACATTTTCATAGTCTGTAAACTTTCATACATGATTGGCTACTGCAATTTATCAATATCTCCTCAAGCAAATTCTGAAAACGAGATTATTAAACTACTAAAACTAACGTAGCATTCTAATTCTTCAACCTCCAGACAATTTGCACAATAAGCAGTTTTTCAGTTTGTAATTAAGGTGTACTTTTCATCTCAAGGCTTGAATCAAGTTTAAATTTCAGTTCTATAGTCTGATTTAATATATTAATCCAAAAGCTTACATTTTCCTTCAATTAACTGTTTTTTGTTCTGGAAGAAATGAAATGTATCAAAATTATTGAAGAGAAAAAATGCATTAGTTCTAAAAATGTGTCAATAAGGAAGAACATCACCTCACTTACTATGAAGATGCCCTGTTGATTAAAAAATGTCTTTTGTAGGCTTGCTTGGCGCCTGTAGCTCAGCAGCTAGGGCACTAGCCACATACACCGAGACTGGTGGGTTCAAACCCAGCCCAGGCCTACAAAACAACTATGACAATTACAACAATAAATTGCCAGGCGTTGTGGTGGATGCCTATAGACCCAGGTACTTGGGAGGCTGAGGCAAGAGAATCGCTTAAGCCTAAGAGTTTGAGGTTGCTGTAAGCTGTAATGCCACAGCACTCTACTTAGGGTGACATAGTAAGACTATGTCTCAAAAAAAAAAAAAAACAAAAAAGTGTCTTTTCTAGGTGTGGAACAGCATTAACTTAATGAATACCTGCTGTATGTAGGGTACTATATCAGCATAATGGGTTATAGATTTCTAAAAACAGGAATCCCTACTCTGTAGTTTAAATCTTTTGAAGGAGTTAAGATAGTCACACATCAAAAAGTCAAACATGAAGGCAACACAGAATACATTTAAAGGCCAAACAGTGCAACAAAGTAAGTGCGATGAGGAAGACTTCACTGTAAGCAGAAACAGTTTGGACAGCGAGGAGAAGTAACAGGATGTAAGTTTGATGGGCCTCAAAAATCCTTGATGGCCAGGATTTTAAGACTTTGCAGTTAGGGACTGTGAGAAAAACAAAATTGAGAAATGGATTGTGGTTTTCAGTCTAGCAGCCTTGGCCTCACCCAGGAACCTGATAGAGATGGAGAAGCTCAGCTGTGACCCAATGAATCTGAATCAACATGTTAACAAGAACCTCAGCTGATCTGTATATATATCCAAATTTTAAAACCACTTAGTACATAACTGAGCAAAGTTTTTTTTTTCTATAAAGAGTCAAATAATAAATATCTCAAGCTTTACAGGCCACATGGTCTCTGTTTCAACTATTTCACTCAGCTGCTATAGCACGAAAACAGCCACAGATAACAACATGTAAATGGATGAGTGTGCCTGTGTCACCATAAACTCTACTATCGTGATGGCAATTTTTATGTGTGAACTTGCCTGGGACATGGGGTGCCCACGTATTTGGTTGAACATTGCTCTGGGTGTGGCTGCATGTGCATTTATAAATTAACATTTGAAGCATTGGGCTGATAGAAGCAGGTTGCCCTCTCCAGTGCAGGTTGACCTCATCCAATATGTTGGAGCTCTAAATGGCACAAAGACAATGTAATGGAGAATGTGTCCTTGATGCCTGTTTTTAAGATGGAGCATCTTCTCCTGCATCTGGACTGGAATTTTCACCATCCACTCTCCTGGATCTCCAGCTTAATGAGTTAATCATGGGACTTCTCAGCCTCCACAATTGTGTGTGCCAACTCCAATATATACTATTATTTTGCATATACATGCATACATCTCATTGGTTATAGTTCTTTGGAGAATCCTGATATAATTATGGATATCAAAATCTGAATTTTTTGTAATTTTCATGTATCATGAAATACTACTCTACTTTTGATGTGTTTCAACCGTTTGAAATCTATTCTTAGGCTGTGAATACAAACATTTCATACAAAAAAAAAAGAGAGAAGGGCGTTGGCTAAATTTGGTCTGTGAGCCGCTTTGCTGACCCTGAGCAGTCAATAAAAATGGAAAACAACAATAAATAAATAAATGGCAGCGCCTGTGGCTTAAAGGAGTAGGGCGCTGGGCCCATATGCTGGAGGTGGCAGGTTCAAACTCAGCCCTAGCCCAAAACTGCATTAAATAAATAAAACCTGAAAACAAGGTAGCCTTTACCTTATTTATATCATCTAAATTCTAGAGTCTAAAACAACAGAAGAATAACTAAAGAGGTTGAAATTTTTTATTACTTTATAACCAAAAGAAATTTTCATCCAATGGCAAGAAAGTAATTTTTTCTTCACTTTTTAAGCCAGTGAGAATGTAGTTATTAGTCACTTTTTTCTATTGAATATTAGATTTCACTAGGGTCATGTTGTTCATGTTAGAAAAAACAGATGATTATACATGTCTCCTTTTTTTTACTCTTATAAAGGTACAAAGGAAGAAAAGAATAGTTTCCTTCAATTAATCTAACAGAAAAAGAGAAGACTCTCAGTGGTAATGGTACTATCATCTTCCCCATCACTGAAGCTATAGAAATCTACTGCAGGAGTGGTTTTCAAAGTGTGGTGGTCTAGCCTCACCTGGGAACTAGGTATAAATACAACTGCTTGGGCCTGTCAAGAGTAGCTGAACTTGTGTTTTAATCCAGCTTTCCAAAGGGGTATGATGAACATGAAAGTTTGAAAATCATCACATTTGAGAGAAGACATACGAATCCAGATTCTTGGGACGTCATTCCAGACCTGCTGAATTGGAATCACTGGCATGTGTTTTCACACACTCCCAGATGACTGTTAGGTTGAATCGGATATGAAAATCACTTGAGAGTCGCTGCTTTTCTTTCATCCCACCACCCCACCTAATCTATGGGACTTGCCACATCCTACAAATTTTGCATAGGCAGAAACTTTTCAAACCTACAATTTTTATAAACAAAGATTCCCAAGTCACCTGCTTCAGAATATCACATAATAATATATGGTAGAACCTCTGTCGGTAAACTGGTTGACATGTGGAGGTGGTCAACATAAGGAACTAGGCCTACTATACTGATAGATACACGTGGTGCATGTCTGGTCTATGAAAATTAGGGCACTTGAGGAGGTGGTCAATGTAGGGAGGTGGTCAACTATGCAGGTTCTATTATATTATATATAGATGCATTACATCTCACACAGCATATCTTATATGATATACATGACGTACTATCTCTTTCTCTCCAAGGGCATAGTAAGGCATTCACCACTATAATATTTAATATTTTCCTGGATCTTATTTCCAAGAACAGAATTTAGAATTGGTCCTCTTATTCTATTTTAACTTATTTTAATGGTAAAGTCCTCATGATCAAGACCATCAAATAGCTTCCAGATTAAAGAAATGCAACTCGGACCATTTTACTCTCCCGCTCAAAGGCTTTCAAAATAAATGTAAATTTTGCGCCTCCAATATTGAGGGTGGTCAGATACCAAGGCAGGGAGGGATTTCCACTAAACCAACTTTGAAGGATTTTTGCTCAAACTAGATTCTACAAATGGTCCCCAACTTATGGTGGTTCAACTTTACAATAGTGCACAAACTGTACTTTGAATTTTGATCTTTTCTAATGCTGGGCAGTGGCAATAAGCTAACTATATATTACCCATCTATAGGCTAAAGTAAGTGTTCTTTGCACATTTAAGGTAAGCTAGGCTAAGCTGTGAAGTTTGGCAGGTTAAGCGTATAAAATGCATTTTTGACTATGATGTCTTCAACTTACAATAAGTTGTAACTCCATTGTAAGCCAATGAGCATCTGTACAAGGACAGAGAGGAAAGTCCAAGTTTGGGCTTAGTCAAGTGAAAAACTTAGAGGAGCCTGACTGATATTTTGGTCAAAGGAGAGAGTTTTTCAGTCCTATCCAAGATTACTGTTGATGAGAAGAGATCATGTATGTACATATCATCAAAATCATTTTACTATAAGGAGGGAGACAGTCATTTTTGTATCTCTAGCATCATAGTTACTATCACCTAACAATTAGTACTAAGCCTTGGGGCAAGCTCTATCCTCAACTTCACTCAACAAAATGAAATAAAAATAAATAACCAAAAAAAAAAAAACCTCAAAAAAAATTTAAAAAAGAAATAACCTTGCCTTTCTTAATCCTCTGAAAACATTTTCATAGACAGCAGAATTAAAACCATCCTGGCATTTCGTTTTATCTGTGTGGGCCCTAAACTCTCTGAGTCTCCTCATCTTTATCTGATGTTTATTTTTGTAAAAAACTGTTTGCTATAGGTAAATCCATCTTTCTGACAGACATATGATACACAGGAGACTATGTTATGCCTAAGTGGGACAAACCAGTAAAGGCTTTCAGAATCAATGTAAATTTTGTGCCTCAAATGCAATTTTGAAAGTCCTAATAATTACAAAAGAAAAAAAAAACACGTAAATCTTGTTTTAATGATGGCTTATGGTAAAGTTCCCTAGAGGCAATAATGAAGATGGGAATCTCAAGGAAATCCTAGAACTACTACACATCTTTGCATCAGAGATGGAAATAGAGGGAGAGGTTGGGCTACTTATCAACTAAGGGCTAAGGAAAATAGCACAGGGAAAAAGAACAGACAAGGTCACATTAGTGGCAGAACAGTAAGGACCAGTACGCATCCAATGCTGCCAGTTTTCCAACATGCCCTATTCTCCGCGATTTAGGTGGTGCACCAGGTACATTCTCTCCAGACTCTTCCTTAATAAAGGAGCCAGGTGTGTCTCTTCTTTAGGACCTTAGCTATTCTCCCGATCTCTCTCCAGATGACCCATCGGTCTACTACTCTCTCAACTTTTTCAAGCATTTACAAAAATGTCAACTTCTCAGTGAGGGCTTTATTTAAAAACTGACACCCTCCCAAGAGCCTTCCCCACTTCGAATAACTCCACGTAAATTTAGGCCAGCCGGCTGGACGCTCTAAACTGCCTCTCCCCTCCGGCGTCCTTAACTGGACCGGGCGGAGCTATAGCGCTGACTCACGGAAAGGAGGGGCGCTTCGGTGGCTCCGCCCACTCGCTTAGCAGGAGCCAGTCACACGAACGCCTGAGCTAGTCTCCTCCTAGACCACTCCGGAAATGCGACACGAGACAGGTTAGACACGTGATCGTGACGTCACAAGCCCGCGCCGGCCGGATGCGCTAGGCTTTCGCGGCATCCCGTTCCGGGCCTGGTTGCTAGAAGCGAGGTGTTGTTGGCTTTGTGGGGGCGGGGGGTGGTCTTTATTTGTAGGCTCTCTGATCCTGGTCTCGCGTTCCACGATGTACCACAACAGTAGCCAGAAGCGGCACTGGACTTTCTCTAGTGAGGAGCATTTGGCACGATTGCGGGCCGATGCCAACCGCAAATTCAAATGCAAGGCGGTGGCGAACGGAAAGGTGAGGGAGCTGGCGGCCGCCCCCTTGCTGAGATCTCCACATTCTCGGCACCTGCGGGACCTCTTCTGGCTTTTGGCCCGATTTCACTTCCTCCTGTCTCTATCCTCGGCGGCGAAGAGGGCGTTACATTAAAATAGGTGATCACTATGCCCGGTTCTCTGGGTACGGAGACCAACAGTGCCGTCCCCATAGTTGAACAGCAGCAGGAACCAGTCTTCGAGGCGAAGAGATTTTGTAGGATGCCAAGGTTGTTCCGGGCTGGAGCCGTTCGCTTCTCGAGCGCTGATGTCGGGGAAGGCTTTTCCCGGTAGCTGACGCTGAGAAGATGGGAAAAGAGCGCCCCTGGGAGATAGAGCCACCTGTGCAAGGTGGGAGGTAACAGGTTGCAGGGCGGGTACCTGGCGAGCCGTAGGTCCTGCTGAGTGGCCGAAGTTGAGTACTTGTCCAGGAATGGTTTGAGAAGGTAGGAAGGGAACCGGTAAGCGTAAGTAAGGAGGTAGAAGTTTGTATTGAAAGGGTAGGGAACTTTCCAAAGATTTAAAATGGGAAATTAATCACATTTTTGTCCTAGAAACAATAGGACCTGTCAACCTCTTGGTAAATGGGTTGGATGAGGGAGGGAGACAGGAGACTTGGCACAAACCAACTGACTGAAAATGGTTAGTATGTGGCCTGCTCGCCACGCGCAGGTTACACGTTACACCTCTCATCCAGGCTTAAATTTTCTGACAAGGTCCATCACTCCTCCCACAAGCTTCCCCCCAGCGAGTGTTCCGTGCCCCCTGACTATTGATACTGAGCTGCTTTAATTCACATATCATAGGTTTTATGACCGGTATTAGTTTCCTAGAGTTGTGATAAAAAAGAATACAACTAGATAGCTTAAAATAATAGAAATTTATCTTATTTATTTACTTGCTGATTGTTACCTCAATTTTTGTGACATAATGATTGATCCTGGAAGGGATATTGAAAGGCTTCTATCCATCGAAAGTATCTGTCTTTTTGAGTTTTAAATAATATCAAACCTCTGAGGATGTGTTAAATCCTCAGCTGGATACTGCAGAGTATCCAGCTGATGTTCTGAGAAGTTGTGGAATGATGGTAGAGTTTTCAGTTATTAAATATTTTCCTAAAGCTATTTGGTGAAGTGATTGGTAAATTTCTAACGAGTAAATGCGGCATGATATATCTCCCTTTGGAGATACAAATAAATTTAGAAAAATGTATTACAATCATTTAATTCACTGAATTTGTATTGTAATTTTTATGTAAAGGTTCTTCCAAATGATCCAGTCTTCCTTGAGCCTCATGAAGAAATGACACTCTGCAAATACTATGAGAAAAGATTATTGGAATTCTGTTCTGTGTTCAAGCCAGCAATGCCCAGGTCTGTTGTGGTAAGTTGTCCTTTTAGCTGACATATGAAATCCTGCCTCTTCTAAATTTGTAACTTAATTCCTGATACATTCTGGATCACCTTAGTTATGTTTGGTCAGTTTTTGTCACATTATGTATTTGTCAATAAAGGCCTTAAATCACACATCACTATATCTTATCTTAAAAATTATTTCAGTTCTCATTTTGTAGTCAAAAGAATTGAAGTCTGCTAGACGTGTTGTGAGGTCTTCAATTGAGAAAGAAAAAATTAACTTAGCTTTCCCTTTAAGTTCTCACCGAGGGAGCAATAGAACTGGTACTAGAACATAGTTTTTTCAACCCTATCACACCAATACACATTTAAAATAGTGTATTTACTCACATTTGTAATCATGTGCCCCAGCTGAAGCTGATACTGTAAGTTTTTTTTTTTTTAACTTTGATTATTAGTAGAAGCTGAAGATTGTCTTTGGTTAAAAAGATAGTCTCTGATTCTTTCAGATGTTTGGTTCTCAGACCCTGTTTATTTTTTCCTGGGCAATGGTGAGAAGAACTAAGTAGCTGAGATTAAAAATTTGAAAGATAAAAAATCTGGTGTGAGAGGGTTTGTAAAATATTTTTACCTTACTATCTGAACAGAATTATTCTGAAGCTCACATAAAAGTCTATGTTGTTTTAAAGTTATACAGAGGGACTAGCTTATGACCCAAAAAAGTATAGCACTCCAGGATTATTATCTCCATTTTTATAGTTGAATAAATTGAAATATATTGAAAATATAAAATACATAAATATAATGTTTTCTTTTCTTAGTTTACTAAACCTTTATCTGAAAAATCATAGATTCATAAGGAATTTTAAATACACTTGATTAGTTTCTATATCCAGATCTGGTTCTTTTTTTTCCTGGGAAAAGCACTGTTAAATGAGGCAGTAGATTTACGTGGATAAAGAAACTGAATCCTCGAATGAACTTATTTATGGAATTTAACTTTATAAAACATGTTTATAATTGGTGGAGAATTTTGGTTTTGTTTTACATACAATAACAAAGCTAAACTTTTAAAATATTTGGAAGGAAATGCTCTTGGTTCTAACCAAATGATGTAATGCTTAAAAATGCAGTTGAATTCAACCCTGTTCCTTATTAAATGTGTGCCCTTGAATAAGTCAGTTAACTTCTTTGATGTTCACTTTCCTTCTCAGTAGAGATAGTGATACTTCACTAAGCTCTTGTAAGGATTAAAATAGGACGGTAGTTTTGTGTTGGCGCAATCTGGCTCATGGGGATGCAATTATTAAATAGTATGTGCTGCTTCTACAGTTCAGAAACAGTGATCAAGGTTATATCACAAATTTGGACTCAATTAGAAGGCTTACTGCCCCAATCGTCTTATTCTACCAACATTTTAACAAGAATGGTTAATCTGTGAACATTTGTATTTTTCCCTTAAATTTTTAAAATTCGGTACATTTTGATGTTCTGAATTCTAAAATACACACTGACATACACACACATATATTTTTAAATCCAGTGACCATAGGGAGGATTAACCAGGGTGGCCTGAGGATGGACAACTAAAAGGTGGGGAAGGGGCTTCTGGCTATGGCATTTCTGTTGTAATTCATTATTTTGATTAAGAATAATTAACAATGAAGTAAGCACATTGTGCCCCATGATTGCACCAATGTACACAATTAGGATTTAATAAAATTATTTAAAAAAAAATAATTAACAAGTGTTAGTATGTTTATGGGGAACTTTTGAAAGACACTTTTGCATCCATAAGTTCTTTTCCACAAAATTTAACATGGTACATATGTGCAAGTAGATCTTGATAACATGATTTTTTTAATTTTAGGGTACAGCTTGTATGTATTTCAAACGTTTTTATCTTAATAATTCAGTAATGGAATATCACCCCCGGATAATAATGTGAGTATATTACTATTTAACTTACTGTTTTCATTAAGAAGACTTTATACTCTTTGAGCATTTTGGTTTGGGAGGATAAAAGAGAGACTTGTATTCTTCTGGGCCATTCAGAACTTAAGACCCCTAATTACCTATACCTTCTGTAATACCGATGGCGTGGAATTTCAGCTTGTTCAATTTCTGTTTTTCTCCAACTCGCTTCTTCTCTAATACTTCTTTCTAGTAATGACACCTTTGTTTCCAGTTTATTTAGACTGGGAATCATTTGTGGTGGCTCTTCTCCCTCCCCATCCAGTTTATAGATCCTATAGCTTCATAGTCATTTCATATACAAAAAGATCTATTTTGTTTCTGCTATCTGCTGAGCACTATGTTTATCATTGACGATAAAGATGAAAATCATGTGAAACTGATCAAAGAGCTTGCTGTCAAAAACATTGTCCATTTTTGTTTTCTCTTTCTTTTATTTTTTCCAATGCCATCTTTACCTGTCAGGGTCAGGCTCTTGTCTTTAGTAGTAGTTTGACTTTTGTAGTAGCTTTTTTACTAGTTGCTCATTCTGAACTTCACATAGTAGCTAGGTGAATTTCATTGACTTGTCCCTGAGGTGGTAATCCCCTTATTAAATGCCCTCAGAGACGTACACTGATGGCCTTCCACAATTTTGCTTAAACCTACTTACTCATGGCACTGGTTTTATTTTTAACTCTTCCATCTACATCTCATATGCAGAGTACTCTTCCCCCTTGGTTAATTTGCTTTTCTAGATATTTAAATTGAGTTATATGAAATTGCCATTGAGTCAGTGATGGTTAATGTTGTGGTAATGTTAAATTCTTCAACCTAATTTTCTAGTTTGTCTTATGTCTCCTAATGGATAAAGATTTGAATAGGAGCTATCTTTTTTTAAAAACTTCCTGCATTGTCTAGCATAGTGACTTGTGAGTATTAGGTAGTTTTAGAATATATAGTTGAACTTCTATAAGGTTGAACCACCCACAAGACTGTAACAAACTGCTCAACTATGGAGGAGGTGAACATAAGAAACTAGGCCTACTGTACTGATATGTGCTGAGAGCTCATGTCCAGTCTACAAAAACTAGGTCAACTATGGGATTCTACTGTACTTTCAGAAACATTTAGGTATTTCTCCAAGTATATGCCTGTCCCTCTGCTCTATCTTCCTTGTTTTTTTCCTCTAGGCTCACCTGTGCATTTTTGGCCTGCAAAGTAGATGAATTCAATGTTTCTAGTCCTCAATTTGTTGGAAACCTTCGGGAGAGTCCTCTTGGACAGGAGAAGGCACTTGAACAGATTTTGGAATATGAACTGCTACTTATCCAGCAACTTAACTTCCACCTTATTGTCCATAATCCCTATAGACCATTTGAGGGCTTCCTCATCGATTTAAAGGTAAACTTGTTGATATAAAGTAAACTGACAGTGTGTTCTCTTTTGTTTTTGTTGTATAATCAAGAGAATTGCAAATTTTATAACCCATAATCAACCTAAATTATTATACTATGGATGCAGCTTTGAGTCTGGCCTAGACCTGTAGGGCCATTGTATCCAAACCTCACTGTGGATCAGAGTCACCCGGAGAGGTTGTTAAGTCAGATTGTTGAATGAGATTTCCAGAGTCTCTGATTAAGCGATCTGCAAATCCTGGTCCCAGTACCATAATGAAGACCATTGAGAGTTCAGAGGAATACTTTTAAAGGCTGAAGATAACTCTTAAAACTTTGAGGAATATTTTCATGGACCTGGGCCTGATGATTTAAAGAGCCATAAAAAAAATTCTTCATTTTAAATTAGAAGATTGCTAGGTGACTTCTGTTTTTAATGCTTAATAAACTTAAATCGTATAGATATCAAAAATCTTAAGTACATAAACATTGACAAAAGCAGCTTAATTTGTTTTGTATTGGCCCTAAAGGAGAAGTTGGATTGTCTGAGTGAAGTCAAACAGAAATCAGACTGGCAGTTCAATTTGGTTACCTTCCATGGGCCAAGTGTTGTGCTTGAGGATGTAGTCAGAAGTAAGACAAGAACAGTCTCAACTTTCATGGATCTTACAATCCATTGGTTTTAGAAAATCATTACATATCTGATGTGCCAAATGCTACAGAAAGAGAAATGCAAGATACTTTAGGCAGATAACAGATTGAGGAGTAAGGAAGACATAGCGAGAAAGTGTCATTTGAAGCAAAATTCAGAGAAAGAATAGGAAGTGAGGGAAGAGCATCCCCTTCAGAGACCTACCTGGTCAAAGGCTCAGATTTAAGAAAACATGGTGTGGTAAAGAGTTCTGCTGCCCAGTGGAAGGCAGAGTCAGACTCTTGAGATGATGTTAAAGACTTTGAATAGATTAAAGGGCAGCCAGCTGACACTGTAAGTTTATGTGGTGGCTTGGTAGGGTTTGCAGCTTTTAAAGATCCTACTGGCAACCTCATTCCACTCTTTATTGTGAGTCTGTGTGTGTTAGGCATAAGATGAAGAATGGAGTCAGGGAAAATGGTGCTGCTAAAGTAGTCTAGGCAAAAGATGGTTGTTAAGAGCTTCCTGGGCTTCAGAAGCCCAGGTTGAAATATCCCTTATCCAAAATGCTTCAGCCCAGAAGTGTTTTGATTCCAGATTAGTTTTTGGATTCTTGTTTGTTTTTTTTTAAGAAACAGAGTCTCACTTTATCGCCCTCAGTAAGTGCTATGGTGTGACTCAGCTCACAGCAACTTCCAACTCCTGGGCTTAGGCAATTCTCTTGTCTCAGCCTCCCGAGTAGCTGCGACTACAGGCTCCTGCCACAACACCTGGCTATTTTTTTTTTTTTGCAGTTTGGCTGGGGCCGGGTTTGAACCTGCCACCCTCAGTATATGGGGCCAGTGCCCTACCCACTGACCCACAGGCGTCACCCTAGGTTTTGGATTCTTGATATATTGGTGTGTTGTTGTTTTTTTTTTTTTTTTCTTTTGGGGATGTTAATTTTTTTTTTTTATAATTTTATTGAATCATAATTGTGTACATTGGTGCAATCATAGGGCACAGTGTGCTTCATATACATTCAGAAATATTTTTATCGTACTGTTACAGATAGCCTTCATGGCATTTTCTTGATCACTATATAAAGACATTGA
>CAUYON010122289.1:0-41905 GCA_963573935.1 Arctocebus calabarensis | reverse complement strand
AGACTTTTTGTTGTTTAGAAAACAGACTCTTATTTAATGTGCTTACTACTGAAAACTCCAGAGAGAAACCTAGAAGGCAAACACTGGCCAATGTTTTGTCATTCTTTGTAAATGGAGGACAAATAAACAAGATTTCTAAAGCACTTTTAATGTGCATGAACAATGAATAAAGCAGTATGAATTGTGAATCTTCAAAAAAAAAAAAAAAAGTAGGCCAAAACTGCGACCTCACAGCTCATGACAATGTTCTCAGTCAATACTGGCTGTAATTACATCATTGTTCTTATTATTTTCTTGACCCACTGTTGGAACAAGTTGGAAATGAGGGGGCAGAACACCCAGGTTCTAAGTCAGCCTCTCCCACGTGCTTCACCATGGGAACTCATCTTCCTCGTCCATAAAATTAACCAGGTGAGCGGAGCACCGTCGTTGCCACCTGGATGCTGGGACTCCCTTCTCTGGGACTCACTCGTTCACTCCACAGGTATCAGCCGAGTAACCACTTTGTGCTGGATGCCTTTCTGGGCACTGGACATGGCAGCAGTGAATACAAATGGCAACACCCCTGCTCCCCCAGAGCGCCCTCTATGAGTCCAAATGCATTCAAGCACCTCAGAACATTCAGCCCTCAAATAACTAGAGGGAAAAAGGACTCTAGTTTGCCAAGGTCTTGAGCTTTTGCTGAGAAAGATGCCAAGTCCACATTCATCAGGATAGGGCAAGCCTCTCCAAGAAGCCAGGAGCCTTGAACCCTGAAGACAGTCCTGCACATGAGCCCTTCCTCCAGCTCCCCAGAAGTGAGTATCCTTCTCATCTTGCAGAGGAAGGAACGGAGACTTCACTCATATCAACTTGCCTGGTGGCCAAAGCTAAGTGGACCAGAGAATCCTGAGTCCCCATTTCAGGAGCACTCTTTCACATTCACAATCATGCCTGGCTCAGCCAAGCTGAAGGAAAGAGGAGCCCGCCAGGAGCAGAGGTTCACAGGAGGTCCAGGCCTTCACAGTGCACTCCCTCACCTCAGGCCTGCTGTCTCCAAAACCCTTGCCCCAGATTCCCCTAAGCTGTGACTTTACTCCCCACCCCTGGGGCCAAGCAAACTGATGCCAAAATACTGAGCAGGGCAGACAGGTGCCACGTATTTCCCTAGCAAACAACCACAGTTCATAAGTTACCCAAGAAAGGTTCCCTCCACAAGAGATTGGGCAACTGCTTCAGGGAAGCAAAAGACTGGGCTCAGCCAAGAGGGTCCCTAGGCTTACGTCCCCTTCTCAGAGGCAGCCTCTCTACTCCCCT
Organism: Arctocebus calabarensis; assembly: GCA_963573935.1. Classification (NCBI taxonomy): domain Eukaryota; kingdom Metazoa; phylum Chordata; class Mammalia; order Primates; family Lorisidae; genus Arctocebus; species Arctocebus calabarensis. The sequence continues at coordinate 40,609 of CAUYON010122289.1, read as the reverse complement.
CTTCCAGCCGCCTCACTGCACACCCACCCATCCTTCCTGGGTGAGACCTTATCTGGAGCTCTCTGGAGGCCAACTCAAAAGCGGCAAAGGGCAGGTGTACGAAGGTTCTCTCAAGAAATCTGCCAGCACCACTGCTAACTGATCTCCAGAGTGTGCAGTGGGCTGTCCTCCACAGAGTGGGGTGACACGTCCTTGGGAGATCCAGCCCAAGGAAGAAGGAAGCCCCAGAGGAGGGGACATGAGACTCAGAGAAACAAGCAAACAAACAGGTCACGAGTAGCAGAGCGATTTTCCTGAACACTGACAGCTGAAGCAGGGGAGCCGACCTTTGCTGGGAGACTCCTGGGTTGCCACGTAGGTGGGTGAGAAGGTGCATGAACAATAAGCCAACCAGAATCGTCTTCTGCCTCAAAGGCACCGTGTGTCCAGACACAGCAGACAATGGAACAAAGTGCTGACACAGGGCCGGCCCAGATCAAGGGTGCTAGTCAGGCTGAAGTCAGAATGATGAGGACAGACACTGGATGGCTGTGACTCAACCCCAAGGCCCTGAGAAGAAATCCACTTTAGGCAAGAAAGGAGAAGGAGGGGAATGTTGTTTCACTAAATGCTGGAAAGGAGCACATTCCAGGTGTGCTTCCTGAATGTGTGTGCGTAGGCTGGGATGGGAGTCTGTAAGGTGAGATGATTAGGAGGAGCGAGACTTAGAACTAAGTAGAAGTTGTTTCATGCCAACATTATGTCTAACCTTACAATGCCAAACACAACGTCTAGGAACAACAGACACAGGGGTTTTGTTCAACGGGTAGCTCAGTATCTCCTGGGTACCCCCCGCTCTGCTGGATAGCTTAACTATTAGAAAGCTCCTCTCAGACCAGGACCCAAATCTGATCACCTGGAATCCCTCTCCCATGGGTCCCAGGTTCGGCCATCAATGCTACGTATGCTGGAAGAGTGCTTTATAATGCCCTCCATAGCATTCCATAAAAATCATTTCCAGACAAAGTTAACATTCCCAAATCCTCCATCCTACTGCCATATAGTGTAATTTCCACCCTCGTAGACACCCTCTCTGGATGATTTCAGATTTGCCATTGTCCCAAGCAGAATTAAGGAAACCCAGTGCTACAGATGTGGTCTGACTTCTTGTAAGCCAAGTGCACATCAGGGATGGTATTGTTCTTCTCAGCAATCACATGGCATGATTAGCTTATATTTTCTTCCATTTATTTTCATTTATGTATTCAAGCTGTCCACCATATGCCAAGCACTGAGCTAGGTACAAGGGATAGTGAGGAAAATGTCATGTCGTCTTTTTGCTCAAGGAGACAGCCAACTCATATAAAAACAAAACCAGATAAAATTACAGGGAAAGGGGCTGGTGGGGAGGCTGAGGCAGGACAATCTCTTCAGCGTAGGAGTTCAGGACCAATCTGAGCAAGAAGGAGACCCCCACCTCTACAAATAAATAGAAAAACGGCCAGGCATAGTGGTGTAGGCTATAGTCCCAGTCCTCGGGAGACTGAGGCAGGAGGCTCACTCAAGCCCAAGAGTTTGAGGTTGCTATGAGCTATGATAATGGCACAGTACTACAGCCAGAAAGACAGAATAAGACTCTGTCTCAAAAAAAAAAAAAAATTATAGGGAAAAGAACATACTTTTAAGAGGTCTTACTAGAGGCACCCACCTAGTTGGGGAAGGATGACACCAAGAAAAGAGATGATGCCTAGAGTTGAGTCTTAATATTACACAGGGCTCCTGCTGATAGCCATGGTGAAGCAGCAAGGTCTGGGTTTACCCCGTCACCTTCAACAACGAGAAAACTGGAAAGAATACAGGAAACTACTTCAGACATTTGACCACAGGCAGCACAAGACTGTAATCCCTGAGAGAAAGGGAACGACTTACTGCCTGGAGGCAGCTTCCAGACAGCAGCTCAGAGAGGAAAGATTCAGATGGAGTCCAGAGGTCTCACCAAGTTGAGGAGACAGAAACTGGAGTACATACAGCTGGGTTGTTTAGGGCAGAATACCAGAGAGGAAGGGACTGCCCAGAGAATGCAGAGTGCCCTGCAGAAGAGTGCCTTGGAACCTCTGGCTGATCCGCATACTTGTTGGGCAAAATTCCACAAGACTGAGAAAAGAACCACTGGAAAACAATAAGCCAAACAATCTGTGGAGCACACAAAGGGCCAGAAAGAATTCACATTCCCACCAGTGAGAGCAGAGAGACCTCATAATACATAGGGCATTCGGTGGAGTCCTCAGAAGGGTGTTGCCTTAGTAGTGAGGTTAAATTAGCCCTAGACTAAACGCGGCTCTGGATCCACCCCAACGAAACTTCAAAACAAATCTCAAATGTATGAAACTGATCCCAAGTAATGCCAGAATAAAGTCTAATACTATTTAAAGAAAAATAACAAAACCCAGCACCCATCAACACTAAATTCACAATGTCCAGCATGCATTCAAAAATTTAGCAGGCATTCAAAATAGCAGGAAAATTTAGCCCATAAACAGGAGGAAAAAAATCAATTAATAGAACAGACTCAAAAATGAAAGAGATGATAAAAGTTGTATTTAAGGATGAAAAACAAGTATTATAAGTATGCTCCACATGTTCAAGGATGTAGAGAAAGACATAAACATGATGAGGAGAGAAAGAAAAGATATTATTTAAAAGACTCAAAGAGAACTTCTAGAGATGAAAAATACAATATCTGAAATGAAAAATACACTTGAGGGATTTAATTAACATTGAATTAGACACTGCAGAAGACTTGATGATATAACAGTAGAAACTGGCTTGGTGCTCGTAGCACAATGGTTACGGTGCCAGCCACATACACTGAAGTTGGTGGGTTCAAAGCCAGCCCTGAACCTGGCCTGGGCCAGCTAACCAACAATGACAATTGCAACAAAAAATAGCCGGGCATTGTGGTGGGTGCCTGTAGTCCCAGCTACTTGGGAGGCTGAGGCAAGAGAATCTCTCGAGCCCAAGAGTTTGAGGCTTTTATGAGCTGTGAGGTCATTGCACTCTACTGAGGGTGACACAGTGAGAGTCTGTCTCAAAAAAAAAAAAAAGGTGGCACCTGTGGCTCAGTGAGTATGGCACCGGCCCGTATACCCGAGGGTGGTAGGTTGGAGCCGGGCCCCAGCCAAACTGCAAAAAAAACAACAAAAAAAAAAAACCCAGCTAGACATTGTAGTAGGCACCTGTGGTCCCAGCTACTCGGGAGGCTGAGGCAAGAGAATCACCTGGGCCCAAGAGCTGGAGGTTGCTGTGGGCTGTGATGCCACAGCACTCTACTGAGGGTAGATAAAGTGATACTCTGTCTTTAAAAAAAAAAAAAAGAAAGAAAGAAAGAAAAAGAAAAAAAAACCAGTAGAAACTCTCCAAAATAAAGCACCAAAAGAAAAAAGAAAAAAATTAACAGAGCTCTGCAACCTACAGGATAATATCAAACAGTCTAAAATACATATAATTGGAATTCTAGGGAAAAAAAAGAGAGAAATGGGATTAGGAAAAAATCCTTAAAGAAACAACAGCTGAATGAATTATCAAATTTGCTAAAAAAATTAAAAAACAAAGCAGATAAAGGAACACAAGATGGACAGAGGTATTTCAAGCCAGGTAGACTGCACCAAAGAAAATGAGAACAAGTAGCTTGGTATTACAGTAACAAAAATGACAAGGGAGCTCTAAGTGGAGAACAATGAGGCCCAATGGGAGCACTCCCTTGGACCTCCCCTAACAAGCCAAGCAGTGAACCCCCACCCCGTCCCAGAGAAGCGCAATTGATTTTTTGAACCTAAAGGCAGACTTTGCAGTTTTCCTAAGCAGGGGGGGTACAGAGAAAAGAAGAGGTTTGAGATCCAGCTGTGGCATCTGAGCCCTCAGCCTGCCCCTCCCCATAAAAGGCCGACCCAGCTCACATGGGGCCCCACGGTGGACCCTCCTCTGCAACAAAAACATCCCACCCATCTCAGAAGATTCAAATGAATTCTTAAACCGGAAATGACCTCAGAGATTAAAAACCCCACACTTGACAGATGAAAAAATCTGAAGCTCAGAGAAGTAACATGACTTCCCCACGGCCAGCTGGGGGTCCTGACTCCCAGTGGGCTGTGCTTTCTGCTGATCCACTCTGCCTGTCACGGTCCCATGGCAGCCTGGTCCTCTGCACTGCTCTGGTCCACGCCATGTGTCCATGTACGTCTGTATTTGCTGTCTCCACAAGTCCCCTCTAGCTCAAGGGCACAGAGAGATTCCCAGTGACACTGAGCTACTAAGCTTCCAGAGAGGGGGTGCTCAACAGTCTCGCTCACATGCAGAGAGCAACGGGTGCTTCTCCACCTGAATTTGGAAAAGCGAGGAAGAGATCAGGGATGGGTAAGGATTCCAGGCCAGAGCTGTCCCCACCCTGACCTTGCTCTGAAAAGGACAGAAAAATAAAGACAGTTGATAGATGCAGAGACTGACCCACCAAGCCAGCTGAGGGCTGTTACCAGGCAACTCCCCAAGAGGCCAAGAGGCAGGGATGGGGGTGGGGGGCATTCCTCTGGGCTCTAAATCCTGCTGCCTTATCAGATTGGCCCTGAGCCACGCACTGTGCTTACCACCCCTTCATCCGGGAAAGTCTCAGGAAGAAGGAAAAGGAAATGGGCTGGAACTTTCCTTCTCTCTCCGGCCCCCTCTGTGCCACACTCCCTGTCCCAGCCCCATCTTCCCAATGGGCTCTGGGTTGGGCAAAACTTCTTCCTAGAGGTTAAGAATGAGCAAATTCTTGGGCTATTCTGGGGGCCTCAATTTTTATCATCCTTCCATTCTGGTCAATTCTCGGAGGCCAGCGGCCGGGAATGCCAGAGAGATCTGAGCCCGGCCCACCAAACCCAAAATAACCCCACAAGTGCCTCTCTCAAGTCCTCGTGGATTTGGCCATTTGGGGTGCATGCGTGTTTTCCGCCAAAGCTGCCCACAGGCTCTGTGAGGTCACCTCTGAGGCACCCCAGGCAGAGCTGAGGAAGACAGTGACAGGCAGGGGCAGGAGAGGGGGAACAAAAGCACCAGAATCCAGGTCAAAGTCTAGAAAGCCTGGCTCCAGCCTCCTCTGCTCAACTGCACGGAAACACAGGCCAACCAGTCTTAGTCCCCTCAGCTATGAAACTGCTGAGCAGAGCTTCCTTCCTTTAAGGTCTCTCTGCCTCCTTTGGAGAAAGCAGTATAACCGTCCCCTCCCAGGGCCATGGACACTTTAACAAGGAGCCCCTGACTTAGGAAAAGATCCCTGCCTCCTCTCCCAAGGCGTTTCAAACCCCTGTAATTATGAAGACGGATGGTTTTAAAGCAAGCAAGTGCCCTAAGTGTCCTGGATGAGATTAGGAACACATCTTTTTAGACTACAAGGGTGGCATTCATTCATTCAAAAGACACTGGTGTGTCCCCCGGATGCCAGGCAATAAGATAACAAGAAAAGTACTCGGGAAATCAAGGCTTCTGCTCTTCGGAAGGAATAAAGCAATAATGTACAGCCAGAGAGATTTAAGGGAGACATTAGCAATGTTCCTGCCTATGTGAGGATGCCAGTGAGGGCTGCAGAGCTTGGGGCTTATAAGTCAGTTCTCCTGTAGGAAACAAGGACATAGTTTGGAGTCCTAGAGGGTGGGGAGTCCCAGCTGCAGAGTTTCAGAAACACCAGGGTCCACAGAGAAGCCCCTTCACCACTGAGTCTCGGACACAGCGGCACCTAAGTTTCAGTTCTGGCCATGAATCTAGACTGCATTAGAGATATTGGATGTAAGACTGCCACCCACCATCACAAAATGGAAACTGCCTTCTTAGGTATCGCATTAAAGCTGCATCTTTGTCCTGCAAATGCCTATGAGGACTTCTCCTCTATAAGTGTCAGGCTCTGAAGCGGGTGGGGAGGTCTCAGGAGGGGGTAGGGAGTCTCTGGAGTCTTCTTTGCTGAAATTCCTACAGAAGGAAAAGGCAGGGGAATTGCGCCCTTGGAGGCAATGCAGGGCAGGGTGGGGAAGAGGCAGGAGGCTATGAATGGACCAGCCCTACCACTGGACATCAGCCCCCAAAGCCGCGCTGAGCTATTGCCATAGCTCCACACACAGAGAAGAACCCTGAAGACCAGAGAGCCTTCAAAAGAACAAATACCTAATGGCAGGACTTCAGGAAGCTGAATTTTTTGTTTTTCTCCTTTCATCTGAGACTATTTCATTTTAAATTTCAGATTGATACATGGGTACATATGATTAGGTCACACTGCTTGCATTTGTTAGGTAAAGTCCAAGTTGTTGTTAAGCCCTTCGTCCAGGAGGTGTGCCATATATCCCCTAGCAAGCTGCAATTTTAAGGGGGGGAGTGTCCCCTCAATTCCTCAAGCCAAGTTCCTTTCCATGTTTGTAACTCACTCTCCCCTTCCTACTACAAATCAGACACTAGCTCCCTCACTCCCCTCCCCCCACAGAAGTTCATGGTTAGGGTAGGGGGTGACCCTCAGGCAACCTTGAGCCCCTGTTCATCTTCTGCAGCAGGATTAGGATCTGTAGCTGATTCCCTCCTCACTGCCCTGAAGGTGCTCCGAGTCTGACTGGAGACCAGACCCTACTCTAATTTCTTCTTTCCTCCAGCCCATTAGCCAGAATCTCAAAGCATAGAGCTTGATGTATCTGGTTCAAAGAAGACTATCCATCAAAGGCCATCAAAGAAAGGCCCTGCTGTCTAAAGAAACCCCCCTCTATCTACTCCCTTGCCTGAGGGTTGGGGGGGAGAAAGTGTTACAAGAACCCACTGCCCAGCCAGACCCAGTGGTTCACGCCTGTAATCCCCATACTTGGGTTGCTGAGCTGGGTGGATTTCCTGAGTTCACAGGTTTGAGACCAGCCTAAGCCAGAGTGAGACCTCATCTCTAAAAATAGAAGGGCATTATGGCAGACGCCTATAGTCTCAGCTACTTGGGAGGCTGAGGCAAGAGAATCACTTGAACCCAAGAGTTTGAGGTTTCTGTGAACCATGATGCCATAGCACTCTACTGAGGGCGACAAAATGAGACTATCTAAAAAAAAAAAAAAAAAAGAAAGAAAAGAAAAAAAGAACCAACTATCCCCTCAACTCCTGGCTTACAAAAAGCAAGTCAAGTCTATCCAGCTGATGGGCACAGCAGCACCAGTGCCAGCTGCGACATGCACCCAGGAAACCAGCGTGACATACAAGTAGCATTAGCCCTCCAAGGGCCAGGGGCCCTGGAAGAATTCACAGAAAAGAAGACACTGTGAGCATTTCAGGGCCTCCAGGCCCAGGCTCTGAGTGCTTCCCGCTCAGCAGGCTCAACCGCAGTATCAGGATGAGAGCTCCTTGCAGAGAGAGGCCCACCCTGTCCATCGTTTCCAGCCTGCAGCATCCAGACCACAAGCAGGCTAGAAGCAGCCACCAGTTCATCCAGCCCTGGAGTGGGGGCAGGGAGGCTTGCCTGCCCCTCTCTAACCTCCCTCTCCACCAGCACAGCGACCCCTCTTCTGGGAAAGCCGTACGCCTATTCCTGAGATGCTGCCATGGCTGTGTTCCCAGAAAAGTCCTCAGCCCCAAGCATAGTCCCCTGGGCATGCTGAGGAGAGAGCTATCCTTGTCCTTACAGGGACATCCAAATTTGTTAAACAATGGAGAGTCCTTTTGGAGAAGCAGTAGGTAGGTAGATGAAACTGGGTAACATCATTTTTATGTCAAATTAGTGTGACTCCCCAGCTGGGTCACGGCAGGCATCTCCTCTGGGTCCTACATGGAAGGCTCTGGCTACCTTGATAGCAATTTTACCCCTTCCTACTTGGCTTCCTGCCTTCACAGCCCACTCCTAGGTGTCACCGGTACCAAGGGACCAAAAAGGGCAGCAAGGGGATGAGAGAAATGGATAAAACAGAAATAGGCAGTTGGCACACAGAGGGTTGGGGACTGACCTGAGCCAACACTTGACTGAAGCTGCTATCACACAGAGCACCTAGGCCAAAAGACATCCCAGGGCCCTCGAGGAATCGAAATGCCCCATAATTACTTGTTGAATCAGTGACACAATATCCTTGAGCATGCTGAAGTTTTAATCCACCTCGCAGCAATGAGAACCAGCCATGGGGGAGTAGAGACATGATCAGAGATCTCAGAAATCAGAAAGGGGTCCCTAGGTCTCTGCTTACAGGGCATTTACCTAGAATGTGCCTCAAACTAGTGCAGCTAAAGTATGCTGAGGCTCTCCATCGGTTTTTCCAATCCCTTGGCCAAAAGGAATTGCTGAGATTTCTTGCCTTGCTTCGCCAGGATTTTTCAAAGGTTTGCAGAGTCAGCATTGCATGTTTTCTTCAACATCCACCCCTGGGAAATATGAAGCCCAGAAGCTGATCAGATTAATTAATCCTGCAATAGGAGCACAACCCCGGCAGCCCTAAGTCACCTGAATACCTCAGGGAGCTCCCAAGTGGGGCACAGGGCTGGGCCAGGCCATGCTCCCTTCCCGTCACAGCCTTCAGCAACCCCCTCTCACTGGGCTCCCTCCAGTAGCTCTCCCAGCAGAGTTGAGGGCAGCAGCCTAGAGGCTGAGCCACAGGGGTGCAGGACACTTTCACAGTGAACCTTTTCAGCCACAAAATATTTTTTTTCCAAGAGATGCTGAGAGAGAGTAGGGAGATAACAGAACACCACAGGGTTTTCAAATGTGAAAGCCCACTCTCCTTTGTTCTTATTTGATGAATGCATAAACCACCAGGCAGATGACAGGCAAAAAAACAATGTCGTGTGAGATCAGTGGACTCTATCAGTTCGGCCTCAGATCCCCAGGGAGAGGGAAGTCTGATGAATGACCAGGGCTGAGGAGAACGTCTCCACCAGCAGCTCCACTACAGCTTCCTCCAAACTAGGACTTGGGGGTTCGTTAACAACTGGTCGCCTCCTACCTCCTCCTACCATTGGTGACTTTTCACAGGAAGAGAAGAACCTCCATGGCAGATGAGAAGAGAAAACTATAAAAATGAGCACTTTGCAGAGGTCAAAATGTCAGGTCCGTTGTGAGTTGCCTCAGAAGGAAAGTGAAGTCTATGAATCCCATAGACCCAGGTCCTCTCACTGCACAGCTGAGGTTGGGGGCATGGGGAGGAGCTGGGAGCAGAGCCCATGCAGTATCTGTAGAGCAAAAGAATGAATGAGATCCCAGCAGAGGCCTGGACCTAGGGTGCCCAACTGGCTTGGTTAATGACCTATTATCGCTGTCTCACATTCTTCAAAGATGCCATGAAAATCAGCAGCTGCTCTTCGCAGCTTTCAGAGGGCAGGAAGGTTCCACTGCTGCAGCTCTGGGCGCCCTAGGGCAGGAGACACTGGCTATTACAAAGCCCGAACCTCTGCCAGCAATAGCCCCCCATCACACGCACACCCCCGAATCCACCTCAAACAATTCTCTAACCCAACATGAAGATAAGCGTCCTCCCCTTACCAACTTCCCTAATTGATCCATCTGGGAGCAACAGGGGGCTGAGAAGAAAAGGGGTTTACATTATCTTCCAAAGACCTACTTGCGAATATTCAATTTTCCTGTTCTGCAGCACAGGGAGGAGTTGCACACCCATGCCCTCCCCTCCCTGAACACACATCCCTTTGCCGTGATGTGACTTGTCTTCCCACCAAGAGGTAGAGACTCTGCTCACCCCAGAGGTTCGCTGGGTTCTGTGACTTGCTTTTACCAATAGTCAATAGAGATTATGTTTGTGAGGCTTCAAAGCCTAGACCTCAAGAGGTCTTCTAGATTCTGTTTTCACCTAAAAAGGTAGTTTCCATGACAGTGAGAAACCACACAGCAAGGGAGAGGCCCAGCTGAGAGCCAGCAACAGCCACCAGATATGTGAGGGAGGCTTTCTTGGAGGGTCCCAGCCTGCAGAGCCACAAGCAGATTGCCACCGAGTTAATAAGCTCATGCGAGACTGCAAAGCACAGCCCGGATGGCTGACCCACAGGATCAGGAGCAAATAAAAGGGTGGCTGTGTTAATCCACTAAATGTTGGGGTGGTCTATTATGTAGGAGAGATAATTGAAACAAAACCCATTCAGCAAGTCTATGAAGCTATTGAGAAGAATGAGGTTGTTCATATGCACTGATGTGGAAAGAGGGCTAAAGAAGTAGCAAAACAGTAAGTCGAAAACAATTCTATTTATAGAAATCAAGAAAATAAATAGATGGATGGCTGGATGCTAGTCTATCACAAAAAAAGAAATCCAGAGAGAATACAAACCAAGGTATTAACAGTGATTATCTCAAAAGGCTAGGATTATGAGAGATTTTCCCTTTCTACAATTTATATGATGTTTGAATATTATAATAAGTTTGTACTATTTTTGCAAGGAAAAAAAAGGTGCTTTTTAAAAATTCACCTTGAATTCTGCTACGAGCTAATTTTTCCTGTAACACTCCTTTCCTGAACACTGTTCAGGGACCAACATGAACTCCCCACTGGCAACCTCCAAAGTGTGGGTCCCCAGGTGGTTCACCCTCCCCTGCAGCCAAGCTCCTCTCCCTCTACCCAGGCCATGCCTGTCTTCACCCTGACCTTAACCTCCCAAGCCACTCCTGCAACCACTCAGAGAGCCCTTCCTTCACATCCCTAAATCCTACCCCTCCCTCAGGCCCAGCCCCATTTTTACAGAGTTTCTCTATAACCCTGAATGAAGTTCCACCCAACCTTGCTCTTGACAGAACCGTTTCCTGCATTATTCCCCCTGCACTGTGACACTAACTGCTGCTTACAGTAGACTGTCACAGCCACCAGCTGTGAGGTGTACGAGGAGCCAAGATAGGTAGTTCCAAACCCCTTCTCTCTCCCTGCTGCCCAGAGCCAGGATGCTGAAGCTTCCTCCCCAACCCCACCCATCCCAACAGTAAGTCAGTGGAAGCCAATTCAAACTGGCAGCTAATTTAGAGTGACTCATGCCGAGGGTGATGCTGTCAGCCCTACACACACACCCCCACCCAGGTCCCACATGCTACAGACAGCACTTGTAATGGTCAAACAGATCCAAACTCTGGCTTCAAACCTAATTGCCTTCCTGGGGGACCCAAAAGCTCTTTCTCACTCAGGTCTCTAATCTACATGTCCAGTTTTTAAACAAAGCTGTTTAGAATCTCCCAGGATTAAGACAAGTGGAAAATTGCAAGCCCAGACCTCTACTTCATTTCTCTAAAACAAAATATGTCACTCTGCATGTTTACACACCCAGAAATACAGTCCATTCAAATCCAGACAGGTACCCTGCCCTTCTAAGCCCTCCCATCAGGCCCGGCCCACAGCAGGGCCAGGGACTTACAGAGGCAGGATCTGTACCCTGGCACCAGGACCCCCAGGCTTGTCAGGGAGTTTATTGGAGACCCTAAGCCTGAGTCCCCACACCATGACAGGTGGCCAGGGGAGAGGCCACAGGCAGGATTACCAGGTACTGTGCTAGGGTTTTACCCTGCCCTCTAAGGAAAAGGCACTCACATCACAGGGATATATGGACCTATGGGGAGAGTACAGGCGGCCTCCCCAAGGAGTCCCACAGCAATGCAGGAGATCACCCTCCCACACAAACCCATGTGGGCACACCTAGCCACACACATGAGGACAAGTACACATACTCACACAATCACATACATGCTAGGGAAGCACACATACACTCACAAGTGTCCAAGGTCATATCCTGTTCCGACCTTGCTCGGAGCACCAACCACCCCTCCCCGACCCTGAGCTCACTTCCCTCACCATCCACTGCTTCCCAATCCTGAACTTGACACCCTCATTAGGAGTGGAAGGACCAGACTATGTATGCTGCCAGAAACAAGTGCACCCTATGACTGGGGGAGGTGTGCCCACAGTGGGCACACAGCCAGGGTCACTACCCACCAGGGTCCAAGGAGGCTGCCCCATGCAGAGCTGGACTTTGTTCCAGTTGTACAATAATATACAGGCAGTGCCCGAGTTACAAATGTGTGGCACACATACAACACACACTTATGAACGACAGCTACTGTAAGTCCCCAAGGTACAAATATCTAATTGGAACACATATAACACTCACAAATGAAGACTATCACAGGTAATAAGTTAAGTGTACCTACTATTCAACATAGTTCTGGAAGTTCTAGCCAACACAATTAGTCAAGACAAAGAAATAAAGGGCATCCAAATGGAAGGAGAGGAGGTCAAACTCTCCCTCTTTGCTGACGATATGATCTTATACTTAGAGAACCCCAAAGACTCAACTACTAGACTCCTGGAAGTTATCAAAAAATACAGTAATGTCTCAGGATATAAAATCAATGTCCACAAGTCAGTAGCCTTTGTACATGCTAATAACAGTCAAGATGAGAGACTAATTAAGGACACAACTCCCTTCACAATAGCTTCAAAGAAAATGAAATACCTAGGAATATACCTAACAAAGGAGGTGAAGGACCTCTATGAAGAAAATTATGAGGCTCTGCACCTGTGGCTCAATGGGCTAAGGCGCCAGCTATGTACACCTGAGCTGGCGGTTCGAATCCAGCCCGGCCCCGCCAAACAACAATGGCAGCTGCAACCAAAAAATGGCCGGGCGTTGTGGCGGATGCCTGTAGTCCCAGCTACTTGAGAGGCAGAGGCAAGAGACTCGCTTGAGCCCAGGAATTAGAGGTTGCTGTGAGCTGCGATGCCGTGGCTCTCTACCCAGGGGGACAGCTTAAGGCTCTGTCTCAAAAAAAAAAAAAAAGAAAAGAAAATTATGAAATCCAAAGAAAGGAAATAGCAGAGGATATTAACAAATGGAAGAACATTCCAGGCTCATGGCTGGGAAGAATCAACATTGTTAAAATGTCTATCCTTCCCAAAGCAATCTACCTTACCTATTCAATGCCAACCCTATTAAGATACTTTCCAGATTTGGAAAAAATGTTTCTGCGTTTTTTATGGAACCAGAAAAAACCCCATATAGCTAAGGCAGTTCTTAGTAATAAAAACAAAGCTGGGGGCATCACCATACCAGATTTTAGGCTGTACTACAAGCCATAGTGGTCAAGACAGCATGGTACTGGCACAAAAATAGAGAAAAGACATTTGGAATTGAATAGAAAACCAGGAAATGAAACTAACATCTTACAACCACCTAATCTTCAATAAACCAAACAACATACCTTGGGGGAAAGACTCTCTATTCAATAAATGGTGCTGGGAGAACTGGATATCCACATGTAAAAGACTGAAACTGGACCCATAGCTTTCTCCACTCATAAAAATTGATTCAAGATGGATAAAGGACTTAAATTTAAGGCATGAAATAATAAAAATTCTCAAAGAAAGCATAGGAAAAACACTGGAAGATATTGACCTGGGGAAAGACTTCATGAAGAAGACTGACCTGGCAATTGCAACAACAACAAAAATAAACAAATGGACTTAATTAAACTGAAAAGCTTCTGTACAGTAAGGAAACAACAACCAAAGCAAATAGACAACCTACACAATGGGAAAGGATGTTTGCATATTTTGAATCAGACAAAAGCTTGATAACTAGGATCTATAGAGAACTCAAATTAATCCACATGAAAAAAGCCAACAATCCCTTATATCAATGGGCAAGAGACATGAATAGAACCTTCTCTAAAGAAGACAGACAAATGGCTAACAAACATGAAAAAATGCTCATCATCCCTAGTTATTAGAGAAATGCAAATCAAAACCACCCTGAGGCTCTCTCTTTTCTCTCTCATCCCTCCCTGTGTGTCTCTTCTCCTCTCCTCTTCTCTCCCTCTCCCCTCCTCTCTCTCTCCTATCCTCTCTTCCCCCATATCTCTCTCTCCCCTCCTCCTTAATGCTGCTCTGCAGCTTCCCCCACCAATAAAGACCTTTCATACAAAAAAACAAACTAACAAAAAAAAAAACCACCCTGAGATACCATCTAACTCCAGTGAGAATGGCCCACATCACAAAATCTCAAAACTGCAGATGCTGGCGTGGATGTGGAGAGAAGGAAACACTTTTATGCTGCTGATGGGACTGCAAACTGATACAACCTTTTCAGAAGGAAGTATGGAGAACTCTCAAAGAACTCAAGCTAGACCTCCCATTTGATCCTGTAATCCCATTACTAAGGCATCTACCCAGAAGGAAAAAAATCATTTTATCATAAGGACACTTGCACTAGACTGTTTATTGCAACTCAATTTACAATCGCCAAAATGTGGAAACAGCCTAAATGCCCACCAACCCAGAACTGGATTAACAAGTTGTGGTATATGTACACTATGGAATACTATTCAGCCATTAAAAAAGATGGAGACTTTACAGCCTTTGTATTAACCTAGATGGAAGTGGAACACATTATTCTTAGTAAAGCATCACCAGATTGGAGAAGCATGAATCCCATGTACTCAATTTTGATATGAGGACAATTAATGACAATTAATGACATGGTGGCAGTGGGGGAAGCGGAGAGAGGGAGAGAAAGAAGGAGGAAGGGGTGGGGAAAGGAAGAGCGGAGCGAAGGGGTGGGGTCTTGGTGTGTGCCACACCTTTGGGGGCAAGACATGATTGTAAGAGGGACTTTACCTAACAAATGCATCAATGTAACCTGGTTTCTTGTACCCTCGATGAATCCCCAACAATAAATTAAAAACAAAAAAAATGTGGACTCGTTAAAAAAAAAACAATAAATAAGTAAGCATACCTATTCCAATTTAACATACAAATTCAACTTAAGAACAAACTACGGAACCTATCTTGTTCATGATCTGGGAACCACCTGCATTTGCTTTAATTTTTTTTTTAACCTGAAGAAGGGCCATTTTCCAAACTTGCCCAAAGGCTACTGTGATTGTTAACAGCAGCCCTAAGCTACTAGGGCCCAGGTGAAGGTCTCACCTAGATGCTGCACCAGAGACAGACAAGCCTTCCTACAGCCTTCCTACAGTGACAGACAAGCCTTTCCAACAAGGGGAGAGGGTCTCTGGGGGAACACCCGGAGTTTCCCACGTCTACAAACACCTGGACGACTGTTCTCCATCCCATCCCTTCCCGTTGCCATCACAAGATCAGATGCTTTAACAAATTTTGGCCACTGAGAGTAGAATTGGTTACAAGACTTTCAGGAAATGAATATTCAATGTATCATTAATTTCCAGCCACTCACGGTAAGAGGGGTGTGAAGCAAGACAGAGAGAAGGGGTGTGGTGAACACAAAGCACAGGTATTACCAAACAATGTCTAAAAATGCTATTAACACATTTGGCTCCAGAGTACAGACTCAGACCCAGGGACGGTGAAGCTCACGAAGCTGGCAGAGGTGCTCTTCTGTCTGCTGCCCATTCTCAAGAGCCCCAGCGTACCTCAGGCTGAGTTTCTGTGTTTTGGTTCAAGAGCAGGCAAAGGGCTGGGAAGCCAAACTGCACCAGGCAATCATATTTCATTATGCAGTGGCTATAACTGAAGTTGGAATTATTAACTTGTAGGGCTGGAGTCCAGCAAGGGAGGCTTCCAACTCTTCACTGCATCTGGCAGGGGCAGGAGGCAGACAGTTAAAATGAAGGTAGCAACCGAGCCATCAGCACAGGACGAAGCCAGCCAGCAGACCCCTAACCCTAACCTGCCACTCACTGAGCAATCATCTCTGTCAACAACCTCTGCCCCCGACCCCTGCCCTGTTTGGCCCCTGTCAGAAATCAGGGCCTCTGGTTTACTCATTAACTTTGGTCTTTCTAGTACTATCCACTTCCAGGCCAGAGGAAAAGGAACTAGGAAAGTCCTGGGGTTGAAAGACACAAACCCAGGCACGCTCCCTCAGCCCCCTCATAGCCAGAAGGAACTTCAGCAATAGATCACCAGCTTCCAGTCTTGCAGGTGAGGAAACTGGTCTAAGGAAAGCAATGAACTTGCCAAAGGGCACACAGCACTTAGAGGAAGGAAAAGGAGCCAAGGGAAGAACCTCCCACCCCAGAGCAGGTCAACACTCCAAAGGCTCAAGAGCATGACAAGAAATGGCAAAACCATTTCTCGGAGGCCCTCGGCATCCGGAGAGAAGCTGCTGCTATGTGTAGGCCTTCCCTTGGGCGCCAATGCACACCCACAGAAGGACACAAGTCACCTGACTAGAAGTGGCTGGTGACGTGAGGAGCTGTCTCCCAAGGGTCAGACAGGCCTCCTGGGGAGCTCCCACCAAGTTCTGTCTGGCAGGGCCTACCAGGAACCGGCCCCACAGGACCCGGGATGGGACAGACTGTGCTGTAAGGCAGGACTGCCATGCCCTCATCCTCGGGGCCCTCCCTCCTGATCTGCACCAATCTGATTTCCCTCAGCCAGGGCCTGCGAGCCTGGCTGCAATGCACAGTCCAACGATAGGCGGTGCCCCAAATCCCAGCGCTACAGAATGAAAGCAGACACCCATCCAGGCCCCAGGGAGAAGGAGGAGGGAGGAGGAAAGAGGACTTAAAACGAGAGCTCACTCATTCCTGCCACAAGCAGAGGGAGGGACCTGGAGCAGACTCCGAGAACAGATGAGAATAGGCCACAAGTCTGCAGTCAGAAAGGCAAACACGATAGAAATATAGTATTGCGATAGAAAGATCGTAAATGTACAATTATGATAGAAATATGGTATATATGTACAAATAAATATATCTCTATATATTAAAAAAACAAGGAAAGGCAAACACCTCCGTCAGAGCACCTGGTCAGAGCCGCCTGACACTAAAAAGGCGCTCTTGGCCTTAAGTGCTGCCACTGCAAAGAAACAATAGCCACCTCGAGGGACTCTTGTGAAAATTAAATGAGATTTAAAAGGCAATTTAATACAATTAAATTAAATTAGTTGTGGACACATATAAAGAGTCTAAAACCGATGATGATGACAAATATGAAAAAGTGCATCCTAAGTACAACACGCAAAGCATGGCAGGACAGTAAGAGAAATGAGGCCACTCTTAGGCCACCAAGTAGTCCCTGCTGGAACTCACAGAACAGATAAACCACCAGCTGGCACCATTTCACCCTCATTGCCAGCCACACCACTGGGTTCACAGAAGATAAGGGATTGACAAAGTAACCAGCAGGCAGAAGCCCTGGGGATACAATGCACATAAATTAAAACATAAAAAGGCCTAGGTCCATAAGCAGTACCCAAGGAACCTGAATCTGCACCATCCACACCCAACCTGGCAGCTCAGCAGGGGCCTGGGTGCACAAGCCTAGGAGAAGCCTGGAAGAACAGGGAGGGAACTCTGCAGCAACAGTTAGATACAGAGAAATAGAGGCCCAGAGGATTGGCCAAAATTCCCAGGGTTTCTTTTCTGGCCTGCTGCTGGGAGGCCATTCCACCCTTGTTCCTGAGCCTGCTGGGAGGAGACAGGAAGCAGGAAGTTACAGGCCTCTCCCTGGGCTTCCGCCACAAAAATGGGGAGGCCAAGAAAAAAATCTAAGAGTACCATTGGTCACCAATTAGAAACAAGGGGGATTCCATAGAGAGAAAAAAAAATAAAGGAAAACAATGAACAAATTTTAGAGAGTCATTCTCTCCTGGTCCAATTTAAGGAGCTTATAAAGTCTAAGTGAGGGCAGAGGCGCACCCAGGAAATGCCAACATCTTATTCTATCCTCCCCAACCCACGATGAAAGGGCAAGAAGTTTGTCAGAGTTTGTCTGCAGTCCGGTGGTGCAATCACAGCTCACTGCTGCCTTGAATTCCTGGGCACTAGTGATGCTCCCACCTCAACCTCCCAAGTAGATGGGACTACAGGCACACAACACCATGCCCAGCCAATTTCTTTCTTTTTTAATTGTAGATATGGGAGGGGAAGGTCTCACTATATTGCTCAGGCTGATCTCCAACTCCTGGCCTCAAGCAATCCTCTCCAGGTAGGCTTTCCAAAGTGCTGGGATAACAGGCATGAACCCCTGTGCTTGGCCACAGGGTTTTAACACACAGACTTTCAGAGGCCCTACCACACAGTAGACCCAGACTGACACTGACCTGTTTTCTCTCAATTTCCTGCAAACACCTTGGCTGCTGAAAAACAGGAGAAGATCCCAGGATATTCCTGCAGGAAAATAAAAAAATAGGTCATCGCTTTGGTATGAAGCCAATCTCAGATGAATTCTGTCCAGCAATGACCACTCTTTGGAGCAGCAGTTTCCCACCAAGAACCCATTCATTCAACAAATGGAGAAGGCCAAAAATGGCAAACAGGGCCCAGCTGCTGTGCCAATCCCATTCAGCTGGTAGTGGGTAAGCAAAGCTTTAAGAGTAGAAGAACCCAAGCCCTGGCTCTGCAGGAAAGACAGCTGCAATCGATTACTGATGTCTGCTATGGGCAGTTAAAGAAGTAATAGTATCCACACCACATATTCGCCATCCCTTGGCATCGAAGGATTTAGCATTTATATTTGTGACCACTCACCAGTGACCCAAAGTTTCAAGATATGTAAAAGTATATAACTTTAGTGAGATGTGTGTTTGACTCACATTTGCTGTGAGGCTAATATGAAGGCACAGGCCAGTTTGCTGTTTTCATCTCTAATACATCCAAAGTTATTCTCACGGAACAGTAAAAACTTGGTGGAAAATGGCCATCAAGTGAGAGATAAAACTGCAGCAGAAGTTGAAAGGGCAATTAACTTGGGGTGTGAGAATATATACAGGAAATATTTGACTCTCTGCAGAAACATGACTCCAGAGAAAGCCAGGGCAGCATACAAATATTGCTGTGGATGCAAATTTGGGATTCTGAAAGGTGTATGATTCATAAAAACATCTGGGGCCCACACCTCACCCACTCTATTCTGTCCCTCTCAGCAGTGAGTACAGGGTCAAAGAGATCACCAAAGGCAATTAGAATTCATGCCCTGAGGTTTAAAATCTAGTAGGACTCTTGTAATTTATCACACAGACACTGTCTGTGAAATTCACTAAAGAATCACCCAAGGACATGCATAAAAGCCAGGAGACAAATGACAGCAAGTGCCCCAGGAGTTTGGAGGGAAAAAGAGGTTTGTTTGGGATGGGTGCCCAAGGAAGGCTTCATGAAAGGAGCTTAGATGGGGCAGGGTCCTGAAGGAAGGAAAGGATGGAGCAGAAACAGCAAAGGGCAGGACATTTCAGTCACCCAGAAGAACCACCTTCAATTTCCCTTCACCCTCTCCTCACCACTCCACCCAATCAGTTCACAAATGGTCCTGACCCTACTTCTAAATGCCTCAGGTTCACTGCCGCCCACCACTTCTTGCAGGTACCCAGCCACTCTCCCCACCTGACATTCTCCCCACCTGACATTCCCTCTTCCCCTCAGCCCAGCCCTGCTTCTGTAACCCCTACTCAACTCCTGGGAAGTTTCCAAGGCCCCCAAGGCTGACTGCTGTCCCCACAGTAGCAGCTTAATGCCAGCACACAGTGAGCACCCAATTTCTTTTCTCTTTTCTTTTCTTTTTTTTTCTTTTTAAGACATAGTCTCACTCTATTCCCCAGGCTGGGGTGCCATATCTTCAGCCTAGCTCACTGTAATCTCAAACTCCTGGGTTTAAGTGATTCTCCTGCCTCACCCTCCCTAGTAGCTGGGTCTATAG
Organism: Arctocebus calabarensis; assembly: GCA_963573935.1. Lineage (NCBI taxonomy): Eukaryota > Metazoa > Chordata > Mammalia > Primates > Lorisidae > Arctocebus > Arctocebus calabarensis. The sequence continues at coordinate 21,005 of CAUYON010122289.1, read as the reverse complement.
GTGCCTGGCTAATTTTTTCTGTTTTCAGTAGAGATAGGAGTCTCACTCTTGCTCAGACTAGTCTCCAACTCCTGATCTCAAAGAATCCTCCTGCAAAGTTCTCTTGAGTGAATGAATGAATGAACAGATGAAATTCCTTGGCTGGAGATTTGAGACGACCTACAATATCACCACTGTCTACCTATCCAGCCTGTTCCCCATCAACTTCCCTGTACACATCCCATGCACTGGTGCCCCTGAGGCATTTATGCACCCCAACACTTTCTCAGTGCCTGTCCTCAGGCTGATCTGCCCTCATTCTGTCAAAATGTCATCTACTCTTCCAGATTAGTGTCCACCACCACCTGCTGCATGAAGTGTTGCTCCCCCACCAGGGTGACTGATCCCCCTGTTTGAACCCACTTAATACTGTGCTCTCAGAAGCCACTTGCCTTGCCTTGCACTATAGATTGTCATTTTTAGAAGCCCTTTCCTTTTTTTTTTTTTTTTTTTTTTGAGATGGAGTCTTGCTCTGTCACCCAGGCTAGAGTGTAGTGGTATCAGCGTAACTCACTATAACCTCAAACTCCTGGGTTCAAGTAACCCTCCTGCCTCAGCTTCCCCAGCATCTGGGACTACAGGCACCTGCCACAACACCAGGCTAATTTTTCTATTTTTAGTGGAGATGGGGGTCTCACTCTTGCTCACGCTTATCTTCAACTCCTGAGTTTAAGCGATCCTCCTGCCTCAGCCTCCCAGAGGGCTAGGATTATAGGCAGGAGCCATTGTGTCCAGCCTGAACTCCTTTCTTAACCTCTTACTAGAGTATAAGCCCATGAAGACAAAGACTTTAACCTTTTTTACTTCTGTACCATCAGCTCTTGGCACAGACTCTTGTATGTATCACACACACATACACTATTTGTGGAATTCACTAAAGAATCACCCAAGGAGGTACATAAAAGCCAAGAGACAAGTCAAGACTGAAGTGCAATAGGAGATCAGAGGAAAAAGAAGTTTAGGATGGGTGGCCAGGGAAGGCTCCTGAAGGAGGGGAAGGAAGGAATGGGAAAGAGCATTCATTCCAGGAAAGTGGAAGAAGACACATTAGGGAGCAAACAAGGAATGGGCAAAGCATGTTTAGGACATCAGTTTGGCCACAGCCAAGAGTTCCTGGAGAGAGAAGAGTGGGAGACGAGGCTAGCCAGGCAGGCTGGGGCCGGACAAGACGGACTCCCAGTGCCAGGCAAAGGCACCTGGATTAGATCCACACCCTCTTAGTCAGTGGGGATGACAAGCACAGCAGGCCTGGGCCTTCGTGGGAGAAGAAAAGAAGTCTTGTCCTCTCTTGTTCCCAGCACATTACCAGTCTCCCCAGCTAGGTTATAAATAACATCCACCATCTACTGCACACCTGCTGTATATGAGGCCCTAAGCTACACGCTTCACGTACATTGTCTCATTGCTCCTTCCCATAGCCCTGAGAACTTGGAATTGTTATCCTCATTTTGCAAGCAAGAAGCTGAGCCTAAAAGAGTTGAAGGCATTTACCCAAAACCCTCATTCCCTTTATAGTACAAGGGTCATAGATACAGGGTTGGGGGAATCCCCAGGCCCAAGGACTTCCCATTTAAACTGGACTGCTCCTCACAACTCTCATTAATTCCTTAAAGGGGGCATTTACCAAGCAGACAGTAGGAGCTTAATAAAGAGCACTACACAGAAGGCAGAACAGTGTTTGCCAGAAGCTAAAAGGGAAAATGGATCTAGAGTTTCAGTTTTGCAAGATAAAAAGTTCTAAAGTGCTGTTGCACATCAATGCAAATATACTTAATGCAACTGAAGATGGTAAATTATATATTGTTTTGCCACAATTTAAAATGTTTTGGTTTTTTATTTGTTTGTTTGTTTTTGTAGAGACAGAGTCTCACTTTATTGCCCTCGGTAGAGTGCCGTGGTGTCACACAGCTCACAGCAACCTCCAACTCCTGGGCTTAGGCGATTCTCTTGCCTCAACCTCCCGAGTTGGGAGGGGGACTACAGGCGCCCGCCACAACGTCCGGCTATTTTTCTGTTTTGCAGTTCAGCTGAGGCCGGGTTTGAACCCGCCACCTTCGGTATATGGGGCTGGTGCCCTACTCGATGAGCCACAGGTGCCACCCAATTTAAAATGTTTTTTTAAAAGCACACTTATTGACTGATTTGGCTGCCGGTATCTTATTCTGTTAATTTATCTGGTGCTGGAACAGACTCTAAAAACATTTTAATTCACTATTGCTTCAAATCAGAGTTAGAAAGGCACAATAATTTGCCCAAGGTTGCATAAGTAAGCGGTGTTAGGGTGAAGCCAAGGCTCACTGTGGAAGAGAGCCGGAGGGGCAGATGGCTTAAGAGAAAGCACAAGGCAAGGGGTACAGGGGTCAGAAGCCAGTTTCTTTCACTTAACAATCTTTGTAACCTTGGAGAAGATATTTATTCTCTCTAAGCTTTATTTTCCCAACCTATGAGAAAGAAACTAAAAGTAATATAAACTGCAGAAGATTATATATGAATCAAAATTATATACAACAATGTGCAAAGAAAACACTTGGACAACTATAAATTACTATATCAACACGAGTTATTGTTGTTAATATTAAATATCTGCTCATAAAGAGCCCCACCAGAAGATGAAAATCTGATTAAGCCAGACTAAACAAAACAAACAACAAAAGAAATCCCACTCCTTTCTGGTCCACCCTCAGCTGTTCAGGGCCTGCACGCAGCAGGTCTTCAGTGAGTGAGAACAGAACTGAATTACACTTCAAGTTCTCTTCCCTCCCTCTCCCCCAACCCACAGCCCAGCTGCATTGGCCATGCCAGGACCGGGCTGAGGGTAGGAAGCGGTGTGATTGTCTGCCTCTCTGGCTGCATTCCTTAGCTAAATATAAATGATTTGTCCAAGCCACTGTTTGAAATTATCCATAATCCCCCTCCTCCCTTCCCCATTACTGATGATGGTAAGCTGACTGAATATCTTCACAGCAGAACATACATACAACTTTCTCTGTGGCTATTTTTAGTAGAGAAAAGGGAGCTAAGTGGGCAGGTATATGAGGATTGGCTCAGGAGTCCTCAGTTTTCTCCATAAGTCCAGGAAAACTTCCTGGAGGAGGAAATACCTGAGCCATGCCAGAGAAGGGGACAGCTGAAGGGCAGAAAGGCACCCTCACAAAAGAAGAGTTTGCTCCTTAGACCCAAGAGATGGGCCTTCTACCCTCACTTTGAGGGATGGGGAGGAAAGGTCAACACGGCTCAGGGGAACCCATACTATCCCAAGCTTCAAACTTCCGTAGACACTACAGACATTCTGGAGAAGATGTAGAAAAGACCAGCATCTTTGTCAAAGAGAGAGAGGATCTAAGGCTCTAGTTCTGACATGCACAAGTACAAATCTTGCTCTCATAACAAGCCAGTTTCTTGTTTGGAATTTTTTTTTTCTTTTAACCACAAGAAAGTTTTTTAAAGTCCCAAACTTAAATGCACAGATGGGCTACATCTCGGACCTCGGGGTGTGCCAAAGCCCTGTCACTCTGAGTACCGAACTCCCAGCAGTGGCCCAAGAAGCGGTAGGGAACTCAGGGGGCTACAGGCCATATCCCATCCCTACCCTAAGGCACCTTGACCCTCACTGGGGGCCTTGTATGGACTGTCCCCAGCCGGTCCGCTGGTCCACACAGTCAGAAACCCTTGACAGCTCTGGTCAGTCTCCCTTTCCCCTGCATCCCACAGACCTCCCACCCCTCCGCCTGGGCTTCCCGGTCCACTCTCCCCATTCTCCTGCAACTCCATTCCCAAAAGGTCTGCCTCCGAGCCCCTCCCCTGGGACACCTCACTCCGCTCGGTGCCCGGGCCCCACACACATCTCCCCCTTCCCGGCCCACTTTCCCCTCAACAACGAAGTCTACGGCGTCCCTAGTTCTCTCGCCCCCTGCAGCCCTGCCCAGGCCGCCTCTCCGAGAGCCCCCTCTCCCGGGCGTCCCGGCCGCTCCCCTTCTCGGAACCGGGTAAGGGGCTTGCCCTGCCTGCCCGGCGCCCGCCCGAGCCCCCTCAACTCACCACCCTCCGAGTCTGCACCCGTCGCCCGCCGCCGCGCCCGCTGCGGGGCCGCACTCACCGAGCTCGCAGGATTGAGGGTCCCGACTCCGCTGGAGCTCCCGCACAGCCACCGCCACCAGCGGAAACGGGGGGCGGGGCCGGGAGCTGGCGGCGGGAGGCGGGGCCTGCCCGGGAACCGCGAGGCCGTGGGGCGGGGCTGCCACGGGGGCGGGGCGAGAAAAGGGGCCCGAGCCCCGCTGGGGGGGGAGCCGGCCGGGAAGGGGCGAGCCGCGGAGCCCGGGAGCTGGGCCTCTGGCGGGCAGGGAGGGCGGGCCAGGGGCGTGCGGGGCTGCGAGCCGGCGCGGAAGCCTAGAGCCTGCGCCACCCCCTGGCGGAGCCCCTAGGGTTAGAGGTGGAGGGTACGGACGTCCGAGCTCGGAGTCCGCGGGGCACGGGCGCCCTCTCGGGGTTCTGGAAGCCTCCCTCTCCACCCGGCCGCCGGATTCCCGGATCGGCGGCTGAGGAGGTGTTACGCGCAGTACCACGACTTTCCCCTACTCCAGACGGGCCTGGACACAGCACCCCCAGGTTTAGGGAGGAGGTCGGGGCCTGGCAGTTCGTGGTCTTGGGCTCCACATCCCCACGGCACCCAAGGGCCGCCCTGGCCAGGGTCGCTGCGTTCCCCCTCCTGCCAGACTTTCTGGCCCCAACCCCACCACACACACACACACCCCTAGGAAATCTTTCCCCGGTATTTGGGAAGGACTCATTGACTTGCTGACAACGTGAGTGTGGTATTAAACACTGCGCAGAGATATCTTTGCTGGAGGAGCAGTAGCCTCCCAGAAGCACAGGGCCTCCAGGTGTTGGTGAAGGGCACTGCGTGCGGGGAGGAGCTGACCTGAAGCAGGGGAAACTCCAAGTTAGACATCTCTGGCCTAGCACTTCTATAAACTTTTCTAGGCCAGGATTCTTGAAGCCAGAGGTTCCAGACTTGTTTCCAAAGAAACCACAAAACGCCATCTCTTCGCCCCCTCATTACTGTCATCTAAAATGCATTCTGTGCTTCCAACATGCATCACAGTAGCCCTAAGTGATTTGAGACAAATTTTCAAAACTTGACTATAATCGCAACAGCCCCTTTGCTTTTTCTTAATTAGACAGTTTCCATTCATCTCTAGGGCCCCCTTTCCCCTCATACACACCCAACCTTGTTTTTGTCTATCAGACTTAACCTATAATCCATCTTCTTCTGACTCCCCTTTCTCACCAAGTGAACTACTCTCACAAAACCTGTTCAGTGCCCCAAAGTCTTCCTGGACTATCTCCCACCTGCCTCAATCTCTCTAGTCCCTGCAACAGCCTTTTAGCACATGTTGCCAAGACTGCTGAGATTCTAGAAAAGGAAACTGAGGCTCAGAGAGGGAAAGAGATGTGCTAATGATGTATGTCAGTGAATCATCTCACAGTAAAGATGGCAAGAGAAAGCCTGGTGAGGGGGCAGCCCCAGGCCTTTTGAGCCAGACACACCTGTCTGAATCCTTTTTCTGCCTCTTATAGGCTATGACCTCTGTAGGCCTCAGTTTCCCCACCTGGGGAATGGGGGATAAGAATATTGATTCCATAGGGTTGATGGGCTGACCAAGATGATGGAGACACAAGAAAAATATTTGGTGCATGGTGAGTGCTTGACAAACCTAGCTTCCTCTTGCACTTTAAAGGAAGATAAGCAAATCTGACATAATGAGATTTCTAAGTCTTAGAGTTAGTTGAATCCTTATAAGAATCCCCTCAGCAGTAACCCAGAAAGTGGCCACAAAGCTCACTTCCTTCAACACATCCAGAGATGGGGGCCTCAGCGCCTCTGCAGGCCTGACAACTAGAGGGAGACCTGTGGAAATGGGGTTATTCGGCATAAAGGATGCCAAGGTGATTAGTGGTCTGTGAGGCAGACACACTAAGCATGTCCACTGAGGACTAAAACTCGAATAAACCTGACAATGAGGCTAGACAGCCTTGGAGAAAGAACTCCCAAAGCATGAGGCAACAGTTTATTGTACCAGGTTTCTGAAAAATGTCATTGAATTCCTGTCCTGGAGATTCCGAAAAAATTCGAGGAATACCACATATCAGCTTAGTTATAGGTGGGGTGACTATCTCCAGATTCCTGGGCATATCCTACTTATTCCTCTTGTCCTGGCATAGTTATTAATAGTCCCCCATTCACTCTGAAAATATCGTGGCCAATGGATTATATGCCACTTTATCTAACAAAAAAGCCAGGACTCCAAACAGCTCCTCCCAGCCCTGGATGTCAGCAACTCTGCTGGAATCTCTGGATCTGCAGAGACTTCAAAAGATAGTATGTCAGTTTATCCCCTTGAAATCACCAAATCAAATCAAAAATGATAATAAGCAAAAATAAAATTTCCAGCTAGCCTCCCAAGTCAAGTTTCAGGGACAGTTTCTGCTAAATTGTGACACCTAGTGGGGAGAGCTCACACTGCTGAAGGGTGAGTTTGGGAACCCTTCACAGTGGCCCACCCACAGGTTTCAAGTTGATTTGTAAGGCAGAGAGCAGCTAAACTTACCAAGTGCTTGTGTGCCAGCCTTAGTTCTAAGAATTTTACATGTTTAATTCATTGATCTCCACAACTACTCCATGAGGTCGATAGCATGATCATCCATCTTACAGATGAAGAAATAGAGGCTTAAGCAGGTTAGGTAATTTCTCCCAGGTCATGTAAGTAAATAGTAAGTAAAATTGAGTAAATGACTTAAGTTGGGATTTAGCCCCCAGCGTCTGGCTGCAGGGCCTGTTCACTTGGTGCTACTCCACCAAGTCACTAAGCTACCGCTTCAGGGGCTCTTCCACCCAAAGAGAAGCCCCGAGCCCTTTGACACAGATGATGTGAAGGCAGAGTGAGAATCAGAAGGTACTGGGGGTTCTTCTCCCATATCTGCCAGTAAGAAACAGCATTTTCCACATCCGTAAAATCAGGGCATTAAGCCAGACAAGGAGAAGACTTATAAACCACTATTTCATTACATAATGGGGAGAGCTACTGGGGTTTTTTTTTTTTTTTTTTTTGCTGGGGGGGAGGTGTTCGTTTGTTTTTGAGACAGAGTCTTACTCTGTCACCCTGGGTAGAGTGCCAGAGCATCAGCCTAGCTGTCAGCAACTTCGAACTCCTGGGTTGAAGCGATCCTCTTGCCTCAAGCCTCCCAAGTAGCTGTGACTATAGGCGTGCACCACCACACCTGGCTAGTTTGTCTAGTTTTAGTCTTGCTCTTGCTCAGGCTGGTCTCAAACTCCTAAGCTCAAGCGATTGACCTCCCTCGGCCTCCCAGCCTCAGCACACACAGCTGAGAGCTGCTGTTTTAAAGAAGTTCTTCCTAGGCCAGGCACAGTAGCTCATGCTTATAACCCTAAAGGCCGAGGTAGAAGGATCCCTTGAGATCAGGACTCCGAGACCAGCCTGAGAAGGAGTAAGACCTTGTTTCTACTAAAAATAGAAAAATTAGTCAGCACCTGTAGTCCCAGGTCCTTGGGAGGCTGAGGCAGGAAGATCCCTTGAGCCCAGGAGTTTGAGGTTGCTGTGAGCTAGGCTGACACCATGGCACTCTAGCCTGGGCAACCAAATGAGACTCTCAAAAACAACAAACAAACAAAACCAGAGCAACAAAAGAGCCCCCTTGACAACACTTACTCATGCAATTCATAGGATGGTTGCCAGGCTCTGATACCTACCAGGTGCACCAAAAGGACCCCAAACCCAGATCTCCCACAGCTGTCAAAGTGAGGCATGCAAAAGTAACTAAGAACCATCACTCTACATGCCCTCTTCTAAAGGACGTGAACCATCCCTAGGGCCCTTCCTTCCTTCACCTTTTTTCTGCTCTAAGGCTCAAAAGTGAGGTAAGCGTGGCATGATTGAGGGGATGATGGTGTTTTTGTACAATTCTTTGTTATATAAGATTGCCATGTGATTTGGAGGACACACTTATTCTTTTAAAAAAACATTGGTAGAGCTCGGCGCCTGTGGCTCAACGAGCTAAGGCGCCAGCCAAGTACACCTGAGCTGGCGAGTTCGAATCCAGCCCGGGCCCGCCAAACAACAATGATGGCTGCAACCAAAAAAACTGGCCAGGTGTTGTGGCGGGCGCCTGTAGTCCCAGCTACTTGGGAGGCGGAGGCAGAGGGAGGAGACTCGCTTGAGCCCAGGAATTGGAGGTTGCTGTGAGCTGTGATGCCACAGCACTCTATCCAGAGTGACAGCTTGAGGCTCTGTCTCAAAAAAAAAAAAAACATTGTTAGGCCGGGCGCATTGGCTCATGCCTACAATCCTAGCACTCTGAGAGGCCAAGGAGGGTGGATTGCCTGAACTCACAGGTTCGAGACCAGCCTGAGCCAAGACCTCATCTCTAAAAAAAAACAATAGCCCGGTGTTGTGGCAAGCGACTGTAGTCCAGCTACTCAGGAGACTGAGACAAGAGAATTGCTTGTGCCAAAGAGTTTAAGGTTGCTGTGAGCTATGACACCAAGGCACTCTACCAAGGGCAACAAAATGAGACACTGTCTCAAAAAAAAAAAAAAAAATTAAAAAAAAACATTGTTTACCTGAAATTCAAATTTAACTGAGTGTCCTATATTTTTAATCGCTAACTCTAGCAACTCTACTTTGTTATTGATTGTTGCTAAAACAATTGGAAAACAGACTAGATTAGAGGAGGGCAAACTTTGTCAGGGAAGGGCCAGATAAAAACTATTTTAGGGTGGTGCCTGTGGCTCAAGGAGCAGGGTGCCGGCCCCATATACCAAGGGTGGTGGGTTCAAGCCCAGCCCTGGCCAAAACTGCAAATAATAATAATAAATAAAGATTTAAAAATAAATAAATAAAAAATATTTTAGTCTTTGTAGGTTGTGCAGTCTGTGTCCCAGGTATTCAGCTGGGCCACAAGGGCACAAAAACAGCCGTAAGTCATGTATACATGAATTAGCATGACGGTATTCTGAGGAAACTATATTACAAACACAAGCATAGTACTACAGTTAGCCAACCCCTATGCTAGGCTAGTGCGTTTTTTCCAGTTGGGAACTTCAGACTCCTGCCTGTCCTCAGACATATTGTAGAGATGAGGGTGGGTGGGATCCAAGTTTTCACATGTGAAAAACAGCAAGACTGATCAAAAGTATTGAATATGATGAACACCAGCAGTCCTGTGAGTGGGTGTGTGCACGTGGGTATGTGAGAGCCCAAGATGGGTCAGTGCCTGGAGAAAGCTTGTACCTCTAGAGGGTTTGGAGCCCCCTAGGTTTTATAAAGTCTTGATCTAAAGAAGGACAGATTCTGTGTCTGGATCACTGGTGATCAGCACATGCTCTATAAAGACAGAAACTCACAGGCAACATTGCATAATCCGACAAAAATTACAGAGCCCAAGAAAAGCAGGACACCCCTGCAGAAAATCTTCAGGTACTAGTAAAGCCATTGGCGTTTGTCTACCTGATGCAGAGTATTCAGGAACACATGGTAACTATCTGTGAGTGCTGGTGTGTGTGTGCACATGAACGCATGCACCTTCTCTCAGAACATGTGGGTAGCAACTGAGGAATGTGCATGGTTGGTTGAAATCAGTACATGTAACAGTAATTGCTATATCAGATACATTTGTATCAACTTTCTTACTGATCCTAGAATATTCCAGTATGTTTATCAGGGCAATTTCATAGTACAAAATCATGCGTTAAATTCTGCCCAAAAGACCAAAAGCATATCCCGAAAGGACTGACCAATTAAAAGCATTAAACCCAAACATGAACTTACATAGCATGGAAAATGTTAATGTGTCTGCAGCAGAAGAGTTGCGGTAACTTAGCGTTGCATGCTAAGTTAAAGATTCTAATAAGCAACAGACCATGCCAGCCCAGGTTAAGGATTGTGACATGCATATATGTCCTAAAAAAAAAAAAAATCAGTCATCAGTAAAGTGTTTTTAATAAGAGAATGACATCGGGCGGTGCCTGTGGCTCAGTGAGTAGGGTGCCGGCCCCATATACCAAGGGTGGCAGGTTCAAACCTGGCCCTGGCCGAACTGCAGCAAAAAAATAGCCGGGCATTGTGGCGGGTGCCTGTAGTCCCAGTTACTTGGGAATTGCCTAAACCCAGGACCTGGAGGTTGCTGTGAGTCATGAAGCCATGGCACTCTACCAAGGGCGACAAAGTGAGACTCTGTCTCTAAACCCCCCCCCACAAAAAAAGAGAGTGACATCATCACATTTGCATTTGGATACCATCACTCCAGCTATCAGGTAGAAAACAAAGTAGAGGGGGCAGAAGGCAGAACAGATAGAAGAGGCATTAGCAGTGATATGGTCACAAAATGGAGTTAGATTGGTCTAGGTTGGTTGCAGTGAAGGAGGAATATGGATAGACTTGAAAGAGATTAAAAAGGTGAAATTTAGGCTCATGCTTACAATCGCAGCATTTTGGGAAGTCAAGGTGGGAGGATCCTTTGAGGCCACGAATTCCCTGGGCTATCTCACAAGACCCCATCTCTACAAAAAATTTAAAAATTATCCAAGCAAGGTGGCATGTGCCTATAGGCCCAGCTGCTCAGGAGACTGAGGGGAGAGGATCACTTGAGCCCAAGAGTTCAAGGTTGCTGTGAGCTGTGATCATGCCACTACACTCCAGCCATGGGGGACAGAGTGAGACCATATCTCTAATAAATAAGTAAATAAATAAATAAAAAGACTCATCAGGTTTCTGGCCAGTCTAAGAGAGGATGGTTGCTCAAGGCACTCACTGAGATAAGAAACAATGAAAGAGAACTAGATCTTAGGAGAAAGATGGTGAGTTTGAGGAAGGAAAAAGCTAGTAAGTATCCATCCGACTCAGCAAGTTGAAGATCACTGGGGATTTGGCAGAAGTCACCTCTTTGAGGCAGAGATTGTGCTAGAGGGAGTTGAGAAGAGAGTGGGCACTAAGGAATGGAGATAGACACCTCTTTCAAGGAAGTTGGCTATAGATGGGAAGACAAATAGGACAGACAGCTAAAGGAGATTGTGGATCAGAGTTTTGGGGCAGCTAAAGGGAAGAATTGAGCCCATTGAACCTCATGGGAAGAGTCCTATTTGTGGTATGGAGGAATCAGCTCCTAACTGACTAACCCACCACAGAAGACATCTCTACACTCTGGACAAAATACATGAACAAAAACATACATGAAGGCTGTGCAGAGTAAACCCAAGTAGGTAGATTTTGGAGGGGATTCAAAATGTGGAAGAAGCAGGTGGTGCCTGTGGCTCAAGGAGTAGGGCGCTGGCCCCATATGTTGAGGGTGGTGGGTTTGAGCCCAGACCCGGCCAAAAACTGGAAATAAATGTGGAAGAAGCAGCTTGTCTGAAGTGGATTCCTGTTTTTGTGGATTCTCGCTGTGTTGTCTTCAGTCACAACACCACACAAAATGGTTGAAATTCCAACAGAAAGCCCACTGCCTTCCTAACTGGAGGAGCCAGAGGATGGAGCCCAGAACAATCAAGGTTGCTGAAGAGTCAGGAGAATGCTGGGAGGGAGAAAACTAGAGAAGAAGAACCCAAAAGTTTTTGAATAAACTGGGCTGAAATTTCTGACTCATGTCTAAACCACACATGAACAGAGAAAACTGTAGGAAGACTAGGTAAAGATAAAGAACCAAACTGGTATTGGTATTTTAACCCACTACAGGTAAGATAAAGTTTGCAACATAAGTTTAATCAAGTTAAATCAAGCAAATTACCTGCAAAAAGAAAAACATCAACACTTCTCTGAGGAATAAAATAGAATCCAGAGTCTCCTTCAACATAAACCTTCATAATATTTAGGATATGATCCAAAATCCCATGAATAAAAATAACCTGGAAAGTGTGACCCATTCTCAAGAGAAAAGCAAACAACATAGGCCAATCCCAGGAAAACTCAGATTTTAGAATTATCAGACGAGGATTTTAAGGCAGCTATCATAATTGTACTCAAAGGATATAAACAAAAGTACACTTATAGTGAGTGAACAGATAGGAAACCACAGCAGAAAAATAGAAAGCACAAAAAGGGAACAAATGGAATTTTTTGAGACAAAGCCTCACACTGCTGCCCCAGGCTAGAATCCTATGGAGTCATAGCTCATAGCAACCTCAAACTCTTTGAGTGATCTTCTTATCTCAGTCTCCCAAATAGCTGGGACTACAGTCACCTGCCACAGTGACAGGGTAATTTTTAGTAAAGACAAGGTTCATTTTGCTCAAGCTGGTCTCAAACTCCTGAACTCAAGCATTCCACCAGCCTCTCAGAGTGCTAGGATTATAGGTGTGAACCACCATACCCAGCCACAAATGGAAATTTTAGAACTAAAATATATAAAATAATAAATTCACTGGTGGGGTATGATCACATGTGTCTGTCGCCCCAGCAACTTGGGAGGCTAAGGCCAGAGATTCCCACGGCCCCAAGAGTTTTAGATTGCAGTGTGCTATGTTTGTGCCTGTGATTATCACTGTACTCCAGCCTGGGTGACATGGGGAGACCCCATCTCTAAAAAACAAACAAAATTCACTGGGTGAGCTTAATGACCAGTCCACCATCCCAGTGGAAAGGTAAAATGAACTTAAAGAAAGATCAATAGAAGTTATCCAAACTGAGAAAGAGAGAACAGAGCATAAGAGTCCTGTGTGACAATATCAAAATGTCTAATGTATGAGTAATTGGAGTCACCAAAGAATAAGGAAAAGGAAACAGGACAAAAAGAAATATGATGATCCTTAGCCAAATATTGTGGCAGGCACCTGTGGTCCTAGCTACTTAGGAGGTGTGCACTATAACACCACAGCACTCTACCCAGGGTGACAGCTTGAGACTCTGTCTCAAAAAAAAAGAAAAAGTGATAATCCTGTCAAAGGGAGGGGTGAAATAGTATAAGGTCTGACAATTAAGTTTGTGAACTTGCCACTGTGCACTTACCATAGCAGCACTGTACAAACAACTGGGTAAGGTTTGGTAACCTTGGTGTATCAATGTCTCACAGCTGTGCTTGTGTTAACATGTGGTGGTGTCTTGCAGAGTGGTGCTCATTAACGTTGCTGCATGTTTTTATATGCTATTGAAAGAATGTCAGTCTTGAATTAGTGCAAGAAACAAACATTAAATTTCTTGTTGAACTTGGCAAGAGTGAAAATGAGATAAGAGACATCTTAGTCCAAGTTTATGGGGATAATGCCATGGAGAAAATGGCAGTGTACAAACGAATTAAACATTCATCTGAGGGGAGAAAATGAGTCACTGATGAAGAGAGGTTAGGGCAACCAGTAACAAGTAGAACGGATGAAAACATTGCAGTCATGTGTTCAACAGTGCATCAAAATTATTGACTGACTGTGAGAAGCATAGCAGACCGAATTAAAAGCCACAGAGAAACAGTTAGGAAAAATCTTAACTGAAAATCTTGGTATGAGAAAGGTGTGGCTCTTAAATCATGACAAAGCACCAGCTCACATGGCAGTCACTGTTTGTGAGGGAGTTTTTGCCAGCAAACAAATAACTATTTTGGAACACGCCTCCTACTCACCTGATTTGGCTCCCAATGACTTTCTTTACCCAAAGATAAAGGGAATATTGAAAGGAAGACATTTTGATGAAATTCAGGATATCATTTTGATGAAATATCAGGATATTCAGGATATACAATGACATCTCTGTTGGCCACTGCGGAAAAAGTTCCAGAATTGCTTTTAAGAGTAGACTAGGTGCTGGCATCGGAACATAGCTTCCCATATGGTCCCACTCAAGTGACCATAGTGATATTCAGCAGTGAGTTATGGAACACTTCTTCTAAAATGAGATCATGGCTAGTGCCCATAGCTCAGTGGTTAGGGGCACCAGCCACATACACTGGGGCTAGCAGGTTCAAACCCAGCCTGGGCCTACTAAACAACAACACTGACAATTACAACAAAAAATAGCCAGGCGTTGTAGTGGGCGCATATAGTCCCTGCTACTTGGGAGGCTGAGGCAAGAGGATTGCTTAAGTCAAAGAGCTTGAGGTTGCTGTGAGCTGTGACACCACAGCACTCTACTGAGGGCAACATAGTGAGACTATTTCAAATAAATTAATAAAATGAGATCATGAACTTAATTGTCAGACTTTTGTATATGGGAAAGAAAAAGGGATCAAAAATACTGGGAAGGAAGGGAGAAAGCTGATGGTGTGCAACTAGGAAATGGGGGGACAGAAGGCATGAGGAGAGGAAAGAAGACAAGATCATATAATGCCAGTGGAAGTGTGAAGGAAGGACCAGAGGTTTGAGGAGAGGGACAGAGGTTAGGAATAATCTGTGTGGGAGAGTGAGTTAATCACAGACACTTAGTGGGGTTTCCTAGGTGCACTAAGGGCCCTTTGAACATTTACGTAGATTCAATTTGTCCTGTTGTGTGACATTCCCAGAGGCAGCTTTGCTCCAGGCACAGTGGTATTGGATAGTTGGGTCCATCCATAGTTGGGATTTTGCTGGATGGATGCAACAAAATGACAAAGTACTGAGGTTGGGGAATGACGAAGACTGCTATAGATGTGGACGGGAGGGAGGGAAGGAAGGGAGAGAGCTGATAGTGTGTAGCTAGGTAGAGAAAGCCACAGACCAGAGGTGCAGATGAGGGGTGTAGCTGCACATGTGGGCTACAGGGAAGGGGAGATTGAGTCAATGACTGGAGAGCATAATGGTTTCCAGCAATGCCGATGCCCAAATTATGACTATAGAAATGGATGGCTTAGAGATGGTAGAGGTGGTTTGGGGAGAAGAAAGCAAGAGTCTGTTTGGACTGTTGGAGATTTCACCCAATCCAATACTGAATTTACCTGGGATGAGAGCAACCCAGATGAGGAGGAGGACGTGGGACCAATGCAGGGATCTCTGAAGAAGGAGGGGTTGGGAAGTCCACCAATCACACAAGGTGTCAAGAGGGACAGAAGATGGCATAACTTTATGGTTGAGACTCACAAAAAGTCGAAGGAAAATGGGAAGTAAGGAAGACAATGGTTTCACCTCTTTGCTTTTAAGCTGTTTCAGGAAGCAAATAACTAGCCACCCAGCAGGTGAGCTACAGAAGACACAGTGTGTATTATTGTACTTAATGACTGGTGCATAACAAATTACTACAGACTTAGCAGCTTCAAACAACACATTTTGTTTTTGTTTGTTTTGTTTTTTGTTTTTTTGTTTTTTGAGACAGAGCCTCAAGCCATCACCCTGGATAGAGAGCTGTGGCATCACAGCTCACAGCAACCTCCAATTCCTGGGCTCAAGTGAGTCTCCTGCCTCTGCCTCCCAAGTAGCTGGGACTACAGGCACCCGCCACAATGCCTGGCCCTTTTTTGGTTGCAGCCGTCATTGTTGTTTGGCGGGCCCAGGCTGGATTCGAACCTGCCAGCTCAGGTGTACTTGGCTGGAGCCTTAGCCTGTTGAGCCACAGGCGCTGAGCCAAACAACACATTTTGTATTTCACAGTTTATGTGTGTCATTTCCAGCCTGGCTAAGCTGGGTTTTCTGCTCAGGATCTTGGGAGGTTATATCAAGGTGTTGGCCAGATTGCCATCTGAGGCTGCACTGGGAAGAATCTGCTTCAAGTGCACTCAGGCTATAGCAGAATCATTTCCTCGGGCAATCTGACTGAAGGCCCTGGCTCCTTGCTGGCTGCCCTCAGTTCTCAGCCTTGTGGGTTTTCCCTATGTGCCACTCATTTCATCAAGCCAGCAGTCTCAAGAACAAGCCTTCACAAGCATGATGTCCCAAGCCCTTTGCATATTTTAATCATGAGAAGCAAACCACAGGTGCACGTCACTCAAGGGAAGGGCATTACACAGAGGCAAGTGTGAGCACCAGGAGTCAGAGACCATGGGGGTCCCTAGGGTCCATCCTCCACAGAAGGAGAGAGCATACAGGGACATTTCCTGCTACCACAGGGCAGCATGGTGGAGCAGGTAGGAGGTGGGGAGGAGGGACCTGGGTCAGGGCAAAGTGAGCACTTGATGATGAGGGCATGATAGAGGAGGGGCCGGGTGACAAGGAGAGGGGCTTACACTATGGGTACAAACCGATGGAGATTGGGTTCTCTGCTTTTATCCACCATATGTACTGTGAAAAACAAATCTGCTTACTTATAAAAATATAAGGTTAAATAGGTTAACATTGTTAGATACATATTGGTTGTCTTTCCTTCAAAGCCTGGCCTCTTTGAAGAGCAGATGGCTGAGGCGCATCCACAGAGACAGTCTGAGAGGACTACTGAGATAACAGGGAGAAATGAAATGGCATCCCTGATCTGCAGTATAAAATGCAGAGAGAATCAGACAGCTCAGACTTCTAAGAGAGGAGAGGGCCATCAATGATGCTTTGAAATTGGACTCAAAGCCTAGTGAATTCAATAGAGTTGGGTGAAATGAAATTGTGGGACTGTCAGTAAAATAACTCACTAGAGGATGATGGCTGATAGGACACACGAAGATTATAAAAGTGAAGACAGGCATATGGTAGCCCCAGCCAGAGAGCCTGGGATCTAAGCACATAAGACATCCATTTGTCAGCACAGAAAAGTCCATTAATGTTATAATTAAAATACACATGTAGCATGGTATATTAAAGTTGTTTTCATAAAAGAAAAAGAAATTGGTCGCTTAAATGGAGGGAACAAGTGAAAAATTTTAAAAGTAGGGGATGTATTTTTTGTTTCTTTTGAGACAGAATCTCACTCTGTTGCCCAGGATAGAATACCATGGCTTCATCATAGCTCACAGCAACCTCAAACTCTTGGGTTCAAGTGATTTTCTGGCCTCAGTTTTTCTATTTTTAGTAGAGATGGGGTCTTGCTCTTGCTCAGGCTGCTCTTGGACTCCTGAACTCAAGCAGTCGACCCACCTTAGCCTCCCAGAATGCTAGGATTACAGGCATGAGACACTGTGCCTGGCCAAGGGAATATATATATATATATATATATATATATATATATATATATATATATATTTTGTTGTTGTTGTTGTTGTTGCAGAGCCTCAAGTTGTCACCCTGGATAGAGTGCTGTGGCATCACAGCTCACAGCAACCTCCAATTCCTGGGCTCAAGCGAGTCTCCTGCCTCTGCCTCCCAAGTAGCTGGGACTACAGGCGCTCACCACAATGCCCGGCCATTTTTTGGTGCAGCCATCATTGTTGTTTGGCGGGCCCAGGCTGGATTCAAACTCACCAGCTTAAGTGTATGTGGCTGGTACCTTAGCCCGTTAAGCCACAGGCGCCACACCGGGAATATATTTTTTAAAGGACTTAGTAGGGTTGGAGATAAATTGGACACATCAGTGTAAACACATTTTCCAGCTCACTCTCTGGAGGGCATGGCAAGAGAAGACTCTTTGCCTTCAGCTCTCACGTGGATAATGTGATTCGTTCTGCAAGTACCAGACATTGCTCCTGATAGAATTCACCAATTAAAGAAATAGGCTCCTTGGGGAGTAGCTGATTCTATACCTTGGTGCAAGAAAAATCAAAATTGGCCTAAGTCTGCTAGCTGATGCCAGAGCATGTTAGTCTCAAAAGACGTTTGAGATAGTGTTAAAGGGAGAACCATCTGAGTATCAAAAAGGAAACCAAAAATGCTGTGAAAAGCATGAGTCCATGATGATAATGGGTATCAGTTATACTAAAAAGAGGTATGTGTGAGTTCTCAAAAATGTCCACTGTTCAGACAATGTGCATATTATAGCCACATTTTGCTTAATAATTAAGCTGTGAATTTCTTGTACTTACATTAGGCAGTGACAGTTAAGAGACATCCAGGGACAGAAGTTAAAATATAAATTTTAACTATCTTTACAATTTACTGGATTGTCTTAAAATAATAAATAAAGGGCTGGGTGTGGTGGCTCATGCCTGTAATCCTAGCACTCAGGAGGCCAAGGCAGTGGGATTGTTTGAGCTCACAGGTTTGAAACCAGCCTGAGCCAGAGAGAGACCCCCATCTCTAAAAATAGCCAGGCATATTGGCGAGTGCCTGTAGTCCCAGTCTCGTGCCTAAGGCAAGAGAATCGGTTAAGCCCAAGAATTAGAGGTTGCTATGACCACTGATGCCATGGCACTCTACCAAGGGCAACAAAGTGAAGCTCTGTCTCAAAAATAAATAAATAAATAAGAAGTTTACAAAACAACAAGATTTTGTTGTTATGGCAGGCAAAATTTGACCAAAGGAAGTTACATATACTGACAACTGCCAGTTTGGGAGAAATTATTTTAGAGACTCCATCCCAAGAGCCAGAGCCTAATCTCCAAGTGACTGTCCACATTGGTAACAGCATGGCAGCTCTACATCTGGAGCTCACAACCCTAATCTATAACTATATCCAAACCCAAGTCTCCAACTGAGTCATTTCAGCCACCCCGTAAAGCTTTCTGTGTTTGGATGGAGGCTTAAAAATAGTTATGAAGGTGACAAATGACACGAACGTAGACTCTTGTGATAGCTTTAAGGAAGTGTGTGGTAGTAACGCCTGTAAACATTGCGATAATTTGGGTTTATCTGCTTTTTTATTGTTGAGGTAACATTCACACAACATAGAATTAACTGTTAGCCATCTTAAAGTCTAGAATTTTTAAATCTGCCTTTTAAAGTGTTGAAAAGTATAAAAGCATGAGACATTATATGGGTGAAGTTAATTTAGTACGTAGGTAGACTGTTGATTAAATGCTTAAATAAATCTGATTAGCTTTGTAAATTGAGAGTTACTGTGTTTTATGAATAGTGTCTAAGCTCTCAGTGTTAAATGCTGAGTACCTAAGATTTTGTTAGATTTCTAAGTCTACCTTGTTAAATGTTTGAAGTGCTTAATTACAGTTTAAACAACTTAAACTAATATAATTAATCAAGCTTGTAATATTAAATGTTTAGAGAATTTATGAGCTGAGCATTAATCAAAGAACAAGCAAAAAAGATTTAATATACAAATACTAGGCTTATAAGCAGAGCAACAAAATGTGTAAATTGAATTAATTAATTAATTTATTTATTTATTTTGAGACAGAGTCTCACTCTGTTCGTTGCCTTGGAGTTGAGTGCCATGATATCATAGCTCACAGCAATCTCAAACTCTTGAGCTCAAGTTATCCTCTTGCCGTAGCTTCTCCAGTAGCTGGGACTACAGGTACCACCACAATGCCTGGCTATTTTTAGAGACAGGGTCTCACTCTTATTCAGGCTGGTCTCAAACTCTTGAGCTCAGGCAACCCACATGCCTTGGCCTCCCAGAGAGCTGTGATTATAGATGTGAACCAATGTGCCCAGCCTGTTAGTTGAATTTAAATTAACAAAACTAATCTTCAAAATTTACAACTTCAGGCCTGGCACATTGGGGTCATGCTGTAATCGCAGGACTTTGGAAGGCTAAGGCACGAAGATCGCTTGAGGCCAGGAGTTTGATACCATCTTCAACAACACGGGAAGATCCACTCCCCTATCTCTATAAAAAATAAACAAAAATTAGCCAGGCAGGGACCAATGCAGTGGCTCATGCATGTAGTCTCAGCACTCTGGGAGGCTAAGGCAGGTAGATCACCTGAGCTCAGGAGTTCGAGATCTGCCAGAGCTAGAGCAAGACCCTGTCTTTAAAAAAATAGCCAGGTATTGTGGAAGACCTGTAATCCCAACTACTCAGGGGGCTGAGGCAAGAGGAACGTTTGAGCTCAAGAGTTTGAGGTTGATGTGAGCTATGACACCACAGCACTCGTCTGAGAGCAACAAAGTGAGACTATGTCTCAAAAAAAAAAAAAAATTAGCCAGGCATGGTGATGGGCACCTATGGTCCTAGCTACTGAGGAGGCCAAGGCTGCAGTGAACTATGATCCCATCGCTATATTCTATCCTGGGCAACAGAGGGAGACACTGTCTCATTAAAAAAAAAAAAAAAAAAAAATTACAGCTTCAATAAATTAAAAAATTAAGTAAAACACACAAATTTTAAGTATTCATTTCCATGCATAAAAATTTCCCTCAGACATTAAAAAGTCAGCTGACAGTGACTTACTTAGCAGTTTATAAACTAAGCAGAAGTATAGAATGATATTTATTTGTTGAAATTTTGACATTCGCAGTTTGCTAGGAAGGGGATTTCTGGGGCAGGTGTCAGATGCTGAGGTGGCCAAAGCTGAGGCCAGTGGCAGGGATGATGTGGTGGGTTTGTTCAGCAAGTGGGAGTCCTCCATGAACCACATTATGTGCAGAGGGAAGCAAAGTCTCCTGAGAGAACTGTGGCCCTTGCCATGGAAGAGAGTGTCATCACAGGGGCCTTGGGGAAGAAGCAGGAGTTGGCCCCGGGGGAAACCAAGTAATGCTGCTGCCCCTACAGAGAAAGGCAGAAGGGGGAGTCAGACCCACTTACTACAGATATGCTCTTTCCCTGGACACTTCTGAACATCTGTGGAGAATGAGGCCTCCTCCACTCCTGTACCTTCTGTGGACCCTTTTAGTATTAGGGTTGGGACAGAAATAGTGTCAGTGAGTGGAGGCCAGGTCAATGTGCCATAGCTAAATGAACTGAAGGCTGCTAATTCCCCACAACTGGGTTTCACAAAAACATTTCATGAAATAATTGGCCAAATGACCCATTTTCTGAAAGAAAAAAGAAATTTGACAGCTGAAAACATTACAAGTAAAATTAAAAGAAAGCATCTCTCTTGAATTTAATTTTCTTTTATTCATTTATACTTGTGTCTTGTCTGTAGAGAGAGAAGTGACTAATTTTTTTTTTTTTTTTTTGAGACAGAGCCTCAAGCTGTCACCCTGGATAGAGTGCTATGGCATCACAGCTCACAGCAACCTCCAATTCCTGAGCTCAAGTGAGTCTCTTGCCTCCGCCTCCCAAGTAGCTGGGACTACAGGC